>VMBQ01001707.1:7198-121376 GCA_007657795.1 Dreissena rostriformis
GTACTAATTTGCATATTTAACTGCAGATCATACTAGGTAATAATCTTAATCTTCATTTTAACACCAAACTTTTTTTTCTAGAACCAATTTTGAAGAAATATTTGAGAATTATACTAGCTAAACTAGCTATTTAGTCAAAGCCTGAGGGTTGCCATAGAAACAGCTCAATAATAACATATAGCTGCCCAACTGAAATTGTTATCACACATTTTGTTTCTTTATATTGAGTATACAATCAAGTAAGATAGGTGTTGTGTTTCCCCCCCCCCTCCTGAGTGGTACACCCCAACCCATCTGGCTGATAGACTAAAATAAATCACAACTTCACAGCAAACAACTGGTCGAATAAGTGGCTTGTGGGCAAGTTGCTTTTAACTTAAGAACATGATTTTAGTGGAAGCATTTCGCAAAAAGAACATTTGCAAGCAAGTGTATGGCATTGACAAGTTTAATCCCTGAAAATAAACTCATAAAATCATGTATGAAATATGCAGGTAGTCATGTTCACTTAACAGTTTGCAGTAACTGTATTGCAAAGTTCAAAATAACCAATATGCTGTTTAGTAGAAGCATAGCAGAATCAAAGAAACATATATAATATGGGATATAATCAATAATTTATAGAAAGGATCGCACCAGTCGAGCCATCTGGAAGCCGACGCCAGAGGAATTGTGTTACAGACATTCTCTTGAGTTACCATGCATGACAAGTGGCCGCAAGAAATATGATATTAATTTCAATCTGAGACCCTCGCTTCTGTCATGATTTCGCTAATTTATTTGACAACTTAATAAGTATTAAATAAACAAGAACATGATTTCGCTTATTTATATGACACCTAAATATTTATTACCGGTAGTTAAACAAGATTCATCGCTTAATATGTATGACACGTCGCTAACCCGAGGCAAAAATATGTGTTTTTCTAGTTTTGTATATCTATTTTTTACATGAAAATGAGTAAATTTACGATGTGTCAAAAGATATTACGATGTTATTTGATTCGCCATAATGATATGAATGCTAAATAGTGAATTATACAAATCGTATTTTTGTATAAAGACACGTCATGCTTCGCAGAAGATACGGTTTCACTAAACAAAAATGCACGTAATCTTAAAATGCGACTTTGAAGTAAACAGTTTTGCTTGTGTTTGATGTTCTTAATGAATGGTCAGTCTACTTGAATCATTCAAAATGTGAGTCGCGTCATGCGAACATAGGTCTTGTGTCATATGCGGCATTTGCGCAGTCTATTCAGGAGTCATCCTGTCCGCTATAAAGTTACGTAACAAAAACGTGGTCTCGTTAGCGGAAATGGCACCTCCTGTCCAGACGGTGGAAATGCGCACGCTGTGCTGGAGCTACGTTTGCTGCATATGACATACGACCTATTTTCGCATGGTGCGGCTCATATCATTTATGCCGAAGCAAAATCCCGATTTATTTTTTCAGACAAACGTTTGCCATTTTAAAGGTTAAAAAGACTGTTCTGACAGTTCTGTTTGAAATGGATCTCTTCATTCTTATAGTGTACGGTTCAATCAATCATCATACAGAACAGATCATAAAGTCATAGATCTAATTCGCCCCAATATAACTGCAATTTGTATGAAGAAATGGCAATACAACCACATTCTCGTGTACCCAACATTTCAGTCAACAAAAGTGAGTGCGAGAAAATGAGACGAACTAACATTATACAATTCAAAATCGTTTAACTTTTTTATTTGTGAGCGAAGGTCACAAATAATGCATTTGTGAGCGAAGCTCACAAATAATTCAGACGCAATTTTGCAAATCAGTATGCCTTCGCTACGGTAGGGCCCGTAACCCATGACTGCCTGTGTGGATAACTCCAGTCAAATTTAGCAGACGAAAAATGCTTAAAGCGTTTCTGTTTATACTTAACTGGTACACTGCAGCAGACGACAGCCTGTAATTATGTAAACAATAGGTTTAATAGCTTGTGGGACATATTGGCCAGTCTAGTGTTAAAATCAGCTTGTGCGATGACATTGGTAAGTTTATCATTGAAATCTGTACATATTGGCTGCTTTTAGGGAAAACGGGGCTTAATGCTGCATTAAAAGTCTGTCATGTGGGCAAAATTGTTTCTCAATAATTCAAAGAAAATTATTAAAGTATTAGATACACATATCACAACATGTACATGATTATAGGCTTGTTATTCTTTAGCAAGGCAACCACAATTCTGAAGATGGTTGCCAGTGCAGCAACCAATTGTGAAAATAAAGACATATTGTTGTTATTTTGCGTATGTTATCTATGTAACATAAATATGAGGATAAACAGTCACACACATCTCGACCTGTGCTTTAAGACACACTCTTTAAAATTTGAATGGGTTGTGTTCAATTCAAACTTGCGATATAAAAAGTTATAACATAAGTTTGAAAACTGAGTTGCTTCTAAGATTATGCAATAGCGAACAAATTCAGTGCCTTCAGCGCTTTGATTTCTACCAGCATGCGGTCGTTCATTGTTATTTGCCAGACCTTTACATACATATATCTCATAACGAATGCGTTCTTTAATGGCCACCACTAACAGAAAATATTTTTTTTTTGTAAATAAGTGTTTATGTATGTAAAGTTGTCCATTCTGTGTATGTAAAAAATTGTTCCCACGTCGAGATGTGTTGCGGTGTTAGTACGGGGTATATAACTGTGAATGAACCATCCTTTTTTGGGGGATGGGGATTTCATAGTATGTATGCCTCGTTGTGCACCGTAACTAGGCGCACACGCCGAAGTCTCAAATGGGAATATGTATGTCTGTCTGTATGTCTGTGTATCTGGTTGTTCACACACCTTTCTCCCTATATATATATATATTTTTTTTTTCTTTTCTGTAAATGGTGGCCATTAAAGAACGCATTCGTTAAACAAAATTGCAGCAATTTAGTTTAATAATGATGTTTAACAGTTCCAACAATAAAGCTCGTGGTTCGCGTGTAACAACTTTCTGGAACATCTGTTTGGACAACCTCTAACCGGATGTCGACATTCGGAACATCTCTGTCATGTCCGCGAGCAGTAAATGTGACATCACGTGCCAAACAAAAACTGTATACACGACCAAGTGACTGTCCCATTATGTCCGCTATCGTACCACTTGTGCGCCGGATTTTGCCCAGGAGTATGTTTCATGAATTTATTGCAAAACAAACTTATCTAATGGCTTTTATTAAGGCGATAAACCATTTTGATTTTCCCTAGATTTCCAAGGCTACAACTTCAGGTGCCGTGGCTTTTAGTTTACATGCCACGTTAATGTAGGTTTACATAAACGGCGGATTTTATCAACAAAATATCGACGTATTTACATTTATAGATGTTTATCACAACGGTTAATATTGGCATGGCGTCGAGGACATATCTCATATTGGGTCTGTGGTGACGGGCTTATGGGATGTTCACACTTGTTTGATACAAATAAATAATAATAGTTTATTTTGTAGTTTGATACGGTCATATTTTATCTGCGGGCCCAATGCCCTCTGACGGCTTGGCGTGGCTCTCTGGTCAGTCTGTAATTCGGTTTCACTCAATAAACGGTGACAGGTCTCCCGGCGGGTTGGGGGGAATGTTCATTCTCTCATCGGTTGGCGCCCGCTATGCATGCGTCAATACATTATTTTGATTCGCTTGAGCGTCACTAGAAAAAAACATATATTTGTTACTTCAAAAAACGTCCTTAGCTTCAAAGGACGTGTTTTAACATAAAACAGAATTTTCCAACATTGAACAACTTACACTTTTACACTTAGTAATATAATTGACCAGATTGTGAAATGGAGAATGGTTCGTATAAAATGTCACTTAAGCGTGAGAGTTAAAGGTATCAGTAAAATTAACGTTACTTTGATACATAACAGGTGCCTTCTCTGTGTGCTGTAAAAAAGTTGACAACTATTTGTGCAGATAAAACTAATATCATCACGTATTTCTATATAAACCATTAAAATCCACAAGACATTTATGATTTAAGAAAGCTAACTTCCGCTGCAAACTATGACGTCGACAAGAGGGATAAAACTAGTATTTTCATTTTGACCAGCTTTCTCCCTTTTGAAGCCATATGTACGAGGCACGCGCTCGCAGAACATCAATAGCGTTCCATGTTGTGTCTGTCCGCGTGTTTGTTTATTTTTGAATCGATTAAGCCTCGCAAATCTGGATTTCAAATGGAGCGCGTCGATCTGGTCACTGCATAAGAGGCGCTTGATTCACGCAAAATCCCGTTTTTCCAAAGCGAGGCTAAATTCTTTGTTGTTCTGATGCGTGCCTCTAATTGCTACGCATTAGAATTCCAAAATCGGTGTTATTGGTCGAGAAAAAAAAACAAGAAATCCAAACTCATAAAATTGTTGTTAATAAAATATGCGTTTTTCCAGTAAAGGACGTTGTGTATTTGTTTACCATTTTTACAATATGTTTATATTTCTAATAAAGGATAAATGTTATTTGTGTAAACTTAAGAATATCTTTGGAAGCATAAAGACACGAGCCCAGAAATACGCTAAATGCGTGGAAAACAATGGATAAGATCGTCACATGTTAACATATTATTTTTATCCACCTGTTCGTGCGCAACAAATTTTTACACACGTGCATTAATTGACAATTTGATAGTTTCGAGTATCGCATTACATTAATTAGTGACATGTCTTCGGACTTGTACCAATTTTGGACAGTGACGTGTAAACAAAAGCGACACGAGAGACGGGGTTTATAAGCACAAATACTAGATGTCACAGCTTTTCAACATTGTTGCTGAAACATATTCAACAGCAGGCGATCATCTGAGGCAAAGGAAGAACGCTGAATACGTGGATGTCTGCATGTGAAGCGAGACAATTGACATCTAACACATGATGTCGTTCGGACTTTAGATTCGTGTTATGCATCTTATTAGCAAAAATAGTTTTCTCTTCGTTGGCGTCAACATAAACGTAAATGTGGCATCATAAGCGTAACTGCTTGACTACATGTATATGCGTCATTAAGACATCATCAGCGTCACTATGCCATCAACAACGTTACTCTATCTGCCTCGCCGCTACTACGTCATCATATGCGTTATAACGTCATCATCATCATCGTTACTAGGTCTTCATCGGCGTAACTATGTCATAAACAGCGTAACTATATCAATATCACCGTCACTTAGTCATCATCAGCGTTTTTACGCCATCATCAGCGTAACTATGGCTGAGTCATCAGCGTCACTACGTTATTATCAGCGCTATAACGTCATCATCACCGTCACTACGTCATCATAGGGTTACCATCAGTGTTACTTCGTTGTTATAAGCGTTACTGCGTTACAGCTTTATTAAGAAATGTAAAGCATCGTTACGTCATCAAAAGCGTAACTACGTCACCATAGGTGTTACTGCGTCACCAAACGCTTTGCTACGTCCTAAAAAGCGTCACAGCGTCACATTTAGAGTCACTACTTCATTTAAATCATTACTACTTCATTATCATTACGTCATCATTAGCATTACCACGTTACCATACGCGTTTCTACATATTTACCAGCGTTTCTACATCATCGAAAGCATCACTACGTCACTAACAGCGTTATTACTTAACTATATTCATCATGAGCGTTACATCGTCCCCATCAGCGTCACCACGTCACCATCAGTGTTACAATGGCATAATCAGCGTTACTACGGCATAATCAGTGTAAGGACGTCAAAATCGGCGTTACTAACTCATCATCAGTTAAACAACGTCATTATCAGCGTTACTAAATCATCATTTGGGTTACTGCGTTCACCATCCGCGTAACAACGCCATCATCAACGTTAATACGTCATTATAAGAACGTCTTCTTAATGTTCAGCACTTCTACTTTCTCATCAGCGTTCCTTCGTCATCATCAGGTTTACTATGTCTCCATAAGCTCTGCTACGTGATCCTAAGCGTGCTTTTCATTTATGCGACCCGGATTGAATCCCCGATCAAGCGCATGCGTGTTAGTGGTCCCATACCGGAAACGTGGGATTTCCTCCGGGTTGTCAGGTTTTCCCCTACAGCACAAGGCTAAATTAAAATTAATTGTCTTTCATTAAAAACTAATTAGCTGGAAACGGCCGCCATAATTCAAAATTCCACATTTCTTGTGTGAGTCTAGTAAGCAAGTTAGGTGCGAGTGCTGGGAAACAACCACGTCCGCTCATAAATCAGCCTCAGACTAGGAAGGACCTCATAAACTTCGTAATGCACACACAAAAACGTTAATAAGCCGCCATCAGCCTTCCTTCATCACCATCGGGGTTTTACGTCACCATCAGCGTTCCTAGGTCATCATTAACGCNTTTGGGTGGAGTCTATTGTTGTATGTCAGGTAAGTGTTGTTTTGGCAAAGTATGAATCAAATCTGATCATAAATAAAAAAAGTTATGGCAATTTTAGCAAAATATAATACGTTGACATTGACAGTCAAGGTCATTTAAATGTCAAGGTCAAATTCAACTTGCCAGGTACAGTACCCTCATAATAGTAAGAAAGTATGTGAAGTTTGAAAGCAATAGCCTTGATACTTTAGAAGTAAATTGGATATAAACACAAAATGTAACAAAATATTCAAAGTTACTAAGTCAAAAAAGGGCCATAATTCTGTAAAAAATGCCAGTCAGAGTTACATTATTTTGCATGCACAGTCCCCGTATGATAGTAAGCAAGTGTTCCAAGTCTGTAAGCAATAGCTATGATGCTTTTGGAGTAAAGTGGACCAAAACACAAAACTTAACCAAATTTTCAATTTTCTAAGTATAAAAGGGGCAATAATTCTGTCAAAATGCAAGTCATGGTTACATAACTTTGCCTGCACAGTCCCCTTATGATAGTTAGTAAATGTTGCAAGTATGAAAATTTTTCAATTTTTTAGCTATAAAAAGGGCACAAAATTCTGTCAAAATGCCAGCCAGAGTTATCTAACTTTGCCTGCCCAGTCCCCATATGGTAGTAAGTAAGTGTACTAAGTTTGAATGCAATAGCTTTGATACTTTATGAGAAAAGTGTTCCTAAACACAAAACTTAACCGGACGCAGACGACGACACAGACGCCGACGCCGACGCTCAGGTGATGACAATAGCTCTTTTTTCCCAAAAAAATAGATGAGCTAAAAATGTCCAACCGGAATTAAAATCACAAGTGCACAACCAGGATACCAGACTATCCTGTATTAATTAAGTGTAAATCTCTTAAGTTATTTCTTAAGAGTAGCGTTGGATCTTATGAGATGTGAACCCTCTATGTCTGAGCACTGATTTACAGATAAACTGTGGCTTAACCAGAACTTTTCCGGCATTCACCTGGGCATTACCACCTGAGCCCCGGTTTGAGCCCGCGAAGCTATGATAGCCAGACTGGGAAATCAAAGAAAATGATTCGCACGAAAAACTTGACCGTCGCAGATGCACACATCGACGATTAACTGACAACAATAATTCGACTTTTTTTTCGAAAACTAGAGCAAAATTGAATTCATCAAGTATATTTGGGCAACATAAACATGACACATGAAATCTTTATTTACATTTCATTTGTCATTTTTAGAAAGAAAGTACTATAGTGATAAATTTCTGTATAGATTGTTTTCAATGCTGAAAAACAACTAAATTACAAGTGCAACAATATTTCATTCGTTTATAAAGCATTATTCAGAGCATTCTGTTAAACTGATCAAGTAATGTCTGATTTTCATAAGAGTCAGTTTGGTTAATAACCCCAAACACTCCCTAGGAACTCCCTCGGTGACCCCAGAAACCCTTATATCATGAGTCCAGTCCACGAGTCCAGTCCAAGAGTCCAGTCCACGAGTCCAGTCCATGAGTGCAGTCCATGAGTCCAGTTCAGGTTTTCTACACTGCCGATTGAAACACACAAACCACGCGTCCCTCGATATGTTTAACGCGGACAGGAAGTCTTTGAAGTTAAGAACTGTTCGAGACTAATTGTAGTCCATTTTCTGCACGTGCGCATGTGCGAGAGCGTTACCAGCCGAAAATTGAAATTGAATGTGCACTTTGATTAATGTAGTTACAGTTACAGTTTTTTGTAAAGTGGATAAAATAATAGGACACTGTTATGACATAAAACAGGTTAATATAAGTGGAAAATGTAACTTTAACGGCATTCTTTGTCCTTCTTAATTCGAAGAAGTATGTGTTTGTTTGCAGTACCGCTCATCATTTTCATGATTTACACACTTGTATACATACAACGCCCTTTGAATATTTTAATCTATGTGCACAAAGATTGATATACCATCAAATTAGGAATGGCAAACCTAAGCAAATCCGTAACCGGTTAACCTGTTTCGATATTCGAGCGGTTAACCGGTTAACCGACTGTCGTTGTACTACATAAATGGAAAAAAACACCCGAAAAACGTATACGTTTATAAACAATAACATGTATATGCAAATATACTCTGTCTTCTTGATTGTCTTGTAACCTAATTACTTTAACCATTTTATCAATTAAATACTGTTTCTTTACAAATTTTGTTGGTCCTTTAAATTGGAAATTCAAATTCTAAATTTAATAATATACATTTTGAATCTAATACTTTGTCATTTCCGAAAGTCGTTTCCGACAGTGTCGTTGGGCAAAGTATGCATGTAGCTGATTTCTTGTCAGCAGCCCGTTTGATAAATTTCCTTTACAGACTGTTCTTGATGAAAATCCCGTTTTTCCAAAGCGAGGCTAAATTCTTTGTTGTTCTGATGCGTGCCTCTAATTGCTACGCATTAGAATTCCAAAATCAGTGTGATTGGTCGAGAAAAGACAAGAAATCCAAACTCATAAAATTGTTGTTAATAAAAAATGCGTTTTTCCAGTAAAGGACGTTGTGTATTTGTTTACCATTTTTACAATATGTATACATTTCTGATAGAGGATACATGTTATTTGTGTAAACTTAAGAATATCTTTAGAAGCATAAAGACACAAGCCCAGAAATACGCTAAATGCGTGGAAAACAATGGATAAAATCGTCACATGTTAACAGATTATTTTTATCCACCTGTTCGTGCGCAACAGGTTTTTACACACGTGCATTAATTGACAATTTGATAGTTTCGAGTATCGCGTTAAATTAATTAGTGACATGTTTTCGGACCTGTACCAATTTTGGACTGTGACGTGTAAACAAAAGCGACACGAGAGACGGGGTTTATAAACACAAATACTAGATGTCACAACTTTTCAACATTGTTGCTGAAACATATTCAACAGCAGGCGTTCATCTGAGACAAAGGCAGAACGCTGAATACGTGGCTGTCTGCATTTGAAGCGAGAAAATTGACATCTAACACACGATGTCGTTCGGACTTTAGATGTGTGTTATGCATCTTATTAGCAAAAATAGTTCTCTCTTCGTTGGCGTCAACATAAACGTAAATGTGGCATCATAAGCGTAACTGCTTGACTACATGTATATGCGTCTTTAAGACATCATCAGCGTCACTATACCACAACAACGTTACTCTATCTGCATCGCCGCTACTATGCCATCATATGCGTTATAACGTCATCATCATCATCGTTACTAGGTCTTCATCAGCGTTACTATGTCATAAACAGCGTAACTACATCAATATCACCGTCACTAAGTCATCATCAGCGTTTTTACGCCATCATCAGCGTAACTATGGCTGAGTCATCAGCGTCACTACGTTATTATCAGCGCTATAACGTCATCATCACCGTCACTACGTCATCATAGGGTTACCATCAGTGTTACTTCGTTGTTATAAGCGTTACTGCGTTACAGCTTTATTAAGAAATGTAAAGCATCGTTACGTCATCAAAAGCGTAACTACGTCACCATAGGTGTTACTGCGTCACCAAACGCTTTGCTACGTCCTAAAAAGCGTCACAGCGTCACATTTAGAGTCACTACTTCATTTAAATCATTACTACTTCATTATCATTACGTCATCATTAGCATTACCACGTTACCATACGCGTTTCTACATATTTACCAGCGTTTCTACATNCAAGGCTACAACTTCAGGTGCCGTGGCTTTTAGTTTACATGCCACGTTAATGTAGGTTTACATAAACGGCGGATTTTATCAACAAAATATCGACGTATTTACATTTATAGATGTTTATCACAACGGTTAATATTGGCATGGCGTCGAGGACATATCTCATATTGGGTCTGTGGTGACGGGCTTATGGGATGTTCACACTTGTTTGATACAAATAAATAATAATAGTTTATTTTGTAGTTTGATACGGTCATATTTTATCTGCGGGCCCAATGCCCTCTGACGGCTTGGCGTGGCTCTCTGGTCAGTCTGTAATTCGGTTTCACTCAATAAACGGTGACAGGTCTCCCGGCGGGTTGGGGGGAATGTTCATTCTCTCATCGGTTGGCGCCCGCTATGCATGCGTCAATACATTATTTTGATTCGCTTGAGCGTCACTAGAAAAAAACATATATTTGTTACTTCAAAAAACGTCCTTAGCTTCAAAGGACGTGTTTTAACATAAAACAGAATTTTCCAACATTGAACAACTTACACTTTTACACTTAGTAATATAATTGACCAGATTGTGAAATGGAGAATGGTTCGTATAAAATGTCACTTAAGCGTGAGAGTTAAAGGTATCAGTAAAATTAACGTTACTTTGATACATAACAGGTGCCTTCTCTGTGTGCTGTAAAAAAGTTGACAACTATTTGTGCAGATAAAACTAATATCATCACGTATTTCTATATAAACCATTAAAATCCACAAGACATTTATGATTTAAGAAAGCTAACTTCCGCTGCAAACTATGACGTCGACAAGAGGGATAAAACTAGTATTTTCATTTTGACCAGCTTTCTCCCTTTTGAAGCCATATGTACGAGGCACGCGCTCGCAGAACATCAATAGCGTTCCATGTTGTGTCTGTCCGCGTGTTTGTTTATTTTTGAATCGATTAAGCCTCGCAAATCTGGATTTCAAATGGAGCGCGTCGATCTGGTCACTGCATAAGAGGCGCTTGATTCACGCAAAATCCCGTTTTTCCAAAGCGAGGCTAAATTCTTTGTTGTTCTGATGCGTGCCTCTAATTGCTACGCATTAGAATTCCAAAATCGGTGTTATTGGTCGAGAAAAAAAAACAAGAAATCCAAACTCATAAAATTGTTGTTAATAAAATATGCGTTTTTCCAGTAAAGGACGTTGTGTATTTGTTTACCATTTTTACAATATGTTTATATTTCTAATAAAGGATAAATGTTATTTGTGTAAACTTAAGAATATCTTTGGAAGCATAAAGACACGAGCCCAGAAATACGCTAAATGCGTGGAAAACAATGGATAAGATCGTCACATGTTAACATATTATTTTTATCCACCTGTTCGTGCGCAACAAATTTTTACACACGTGCATTAATTGACAATTTGATAGTTTCGAGTATCGCATTACATTAATTAGTGACATGTCTTCGGACTTGTACCAATTTTGGACAGTGACGTGTAAACAAAAGCGACACGAGAGACGGGGTTTATAAGCACAAATACTAGATGTCACAGCTTTTCAACATTGTTGCTGAAACATATTCAACAGCAGGCGATCATCTGAGGCAAAGGAAGAACGCTGAATACGTGGATGTCTGCATGTGAAGCGAGACAATTGACATCTAACACATGATGTCGTTCGGACTTTAGATTCGTGTTATGCATCTTATTAGCAAAAATAGTTTTCTCTTCGTTGGCGTCAACATAAACGTAAATGTGGCATCATAAGCGTAACTGCTTGACTACATGTATATGCGTCATTAAGACATCATCAGCGTCACTATGCCATCAACAACGTTACTCTATCTGCCTCGCCGCTACTACGTCATCATATGCGTTATAACGTCATCATCATCATCGTTACTAGGTCTTCATCGGCGTAACTATGTCATAAACAGCGTAACTATATCAATATCACCGTCACTTAGTCATCATCAGCGTTTTTACGCCATCATCAGCGTAACTATGGCTGAGTCATCAGCGTCACTACGTTATTATCAGCGCTATAACGTCATCATCACCGTCACTACGTCATCATAGGGTTACCATCAGTGTTACTTCGTTGTTATAAGCGTTACTGCGTTACAGCTTTATTAAGAAATGTAAAGCATCGTTACGTCATCAAAAGCGTAACTACGTCACCATAGGTGTTACTGCGTCACCAAACGCTTTGCTACGTCCTAAAAAGCGTCACAGCGTCACATTTAGAGTCACTACTTCATTTAAATCATTACTACTTCATTATCATTACGTCATCATTAGCATTACCACGTTACCATACGCGTTTCTACATATTTACCAGCGTTTCTACATCATCGAAAGCATCACTACGTCACTAACAGCGTTATTACTTAACTATATTCATCATGAGCGTTACATCGTCCCCATCAGCGTCACCACGTCACCATCAGTGTTACAATGGCATAATCAGCGTTACTACGGCATAATCAGTGTAAGGACGTCAAAATCGGCGTTACTAACTCATCATCAGTTAAACAACGTCATTATCAGCGTTACTAAATCATCATTTGGGTTACTGCGTTCACCATCCGCGTAACAACGCCATCATCAACGTTAATACGTCATTATAAGAACGTCTTCTTAATGTTCAGCACTTCTACTTTCTCATCAGCGTTCCTTCGTCATCATCAGGTTTACTATGTCTCCATAAGCTCTGCTACGTGATCCTAAGCGTGCTTTTCATTTATGCGACCCGGATTGAATCCCCGATCAAGCGCATGCGTGTTAGTGGTCCCATACCGGAAACGTGGGATTTCCTCCGGGTTGTCAGGTTTTCCCCTACAGCACAAGGCTAAATTAAAATTAATTGTCTTTCATTAAAAACTAATTAGCTGGAAACGGCCGCCATAATTCAAAATTCCACATTTCTTGTGTGAGTCTAGTAAGCAAGTTAGGTGCGAGTGCTGGGAAACAACCACGTCCGCTCATAAATCAGCCTCAGACTAGGAAGGACCTCATAAACTTCGTAATGCACACACAAAAACGTTAATAAGCCGCCATCAGCCTTCCTTCATCACCATCGGGGTTTTACGTCACCATCAGCGTTCCTAGGTCATCATTAACGCTACGAAGTTATTATCAGCGTTAGTACGTATCCATTAGCCATCCTACATCACCATCAGCGCTCCTACATCATCATCAGCGTTCCTACGTCACCATCAGCGTTCCTATGTCACCATCAGCGTTTCTACGTCACCATCAGCGTTCCTACGTCACCATCATCGTTCCTACGTCACCATCAGCGTTCCTACGTCACCATCAGCGTTCCTACGTCACCATAAGCGTCCCTATATCACCATCAGCGTTCCTACGTCACCATCAGCGTTTCTACATCACCATCAGCGTCCCTACATCAACATCAGCTTTCCTGCGTCACCATAAGCGTTCCTAGGTCACCATCAGCGTTCCTACGTCACCATCAGCGCTCCTACGTCACCATTAGCGTTCATACGTCACCATCATCGTTAGTACGTATTCATCAGCGTTCCTACGTCACCATCAGTGTTTCTACATCACCATCAGCGTTCCTACATCACCATCAGCGTTTCTTCGTCACCATCAGCGTTCCAAGGCCACCATCAGCGTTCCTACGTCACTATCAGCGTCCCTACGTCACCATCAGCGTTCATACGTCACCATCATCGTAAGTACGTATTCATCAGCGTTCCTACATCACCATCAATGTTCCTTCGTCACCATCAGCGTCCTTACGTCACCATCAGCGTTCCTACGTCACTATCATCGTTCCTAGGTCATCATTAACGCTACGAAGTTATTATCAGCTTTAGTACGTATCCATCAGCTATCCTACATCACCATCAGCGTTCATACGTCACCATCAGCGTTTCTACGCCACCATCAGCGTTCATATGTCACTATCAGCTTTCCTACGTCACCACCAGCGTTCTTACGTCACCATCATCGTTCCTTCGTCACCATCAGCGTTCCTACGTCACCATCAGCGTTTCTACGTCACCATCAGCAATCCTACGTCACCATCAGCGTTCCTACGTCACCATCAGCGCTACTTCGTCACCATCAGCGTTCCTACGTCAGCATCAGCGTTCCTAAGTCACCATCAGCGTTACTTCGTCACCATCAGCGTTCCTATGTCACCATCAGCGTTACTTCGTCACCATCAGCGTTCCTACGTCACCATCAGCGTTCCTACGTCACCATCAGCGTTCATACGTCACCATCATCGTTAGTACGTCAGCATCAACGTTACTTTGTCTACTTCGTCACCATCAGCGTTACTTCGTCACCATCAGCGTTTCTACGTCTTTGTTAACGTCACATAGTCATCATCAGTGTTACTTCGTCATAATAAGCGATACAATTTCATCATTATTCGAACCAACGAGTGGCCTGACGGAAACCTGTAAACAGCTTATAAATAAACAATATACGTATATTATAATTTGTATAATCATATGACGGAAGAGTAAGCGGCCGCGCGATCTCATGCACTGGTTTAAGGCACCAGGAGGTGTGGGTTCAAATCTCATCGGTACCATAATTATGTTCTTTCGAAATCATCTTGTAAACATGCCACTTTGGGCTATCTGTGTTTCTCGCTTGATGGTCAATTTAATACACATCAAACTTCACAGGGCTTTTATCGTGTTTCAAACAATAGGTACAGTATTTCAATTACCCATAATGTGCGCCAACCTGTCGGAAATTAGTATAACAATGGTCACCGCTCCGTCTAAGAGTTATTTAAGGGCCAATAAGGGGCCATTCATCATGCAAATTGTACAGCTAATGAGTCTATCTGATGTTTTAATAGCATTGTTGATTCTTGTTTGCGCTAAATGAATTGACAAAGATACACATTTATGTCCAGTTATGTGTTTTATGGGTGCACAAGAATTTATCAAACTGTATGGGTTAAAGTGCAAAACAATTAAAAAAAATATCATGGTTAGAAAAATAAATAAAAGTTGTAAGTGTGAACAACCGTGACTGTTTTTATTTGAATTATGGACCGGTCATATGAAACAGGAGTTCAATTCACTTAACACAATGATACAGAACTCGATTGATACAGCGACTAGATGTAGACGCCCTTGCAATCTTCGTGAGTCATGATCACGGAACAAACGTGATCAACAATACTACATCTGTACAGCATGAGAAGAAATCGTGCATTCATTTCCCACAATATTGGTTTGTAAAAACGAAAGAATCAATTAAATTTCTTGTTTGTAAAAATTGAAAGCTTGTAATATGACCAGAACGCGATCGCGTAACGCGAGAAAGAATGTTTCACTTACGACCCAATGCGAAACTAAAGAAGCTACATGAAACCGTTTTTCTCTTAT
The DNA here is from genome assembly GCA_007657795.1 of Dreissena rostriformis. NCBI lineage: Eukaryota > Metazoa > Mollusca > Bivalvia > Myida > Dreissenidae > Dreissena > Dreissena rostriformis. The sequence goes on from VMBQ01001707.1 coordinate 22,615, forward strand.
TTGTTGTCAATCTTAATATTGCATTACATAAACCTTATTTTGAATGTTCTTTTATATTTAGTGAAACAAAACCATTGTTATCCTCAATAGTTACATTCAAATGATCAGAGTTATTATTGCCCTCCTCCTCCTCCTTCTCCTCCTCTTAATTATCATCCTCATCATCATCATCATCATCATCATCATCATCATCATCATCATCATCATCATCATCATCATCATCATCAATAACAACAACATCACCATCATAATGATCATCGAAGCCTTTATTCACAGCAAAGCCTTTAAAAACGGTGTGTGTGTGTAATTCAGAGTTTATTTACCGGTCGTCGCTGAGTTTTCATGACTACATTATGTGCCGACCTGCCTTTACAAACAGAATGATGTTCAATTTAATACGGATAACGATCCCATAATGGTCATCTCTCGCATGTAACAAGTATGACAACTTTGTATGAAATATGCTTGAACCAAACCTCTGGCGATTGTAACTTGGGTAGATGAAACAAGTAAAAGGCTTTGTGTACCAATAGTCCAATACATTATATAAAGAGTTTTGGCAGTTGTTTTCTTGGACTAATTAGTATAGTATGGAATGTGTGTGACTGTAAGTGTTACCGACTTACATGTACATCGAATCAGCCCATTAACATACCGGCTCTCGATGCTTGCTGTGAAAATCCATTACATGGCGGGGTTCTTTGTGGTCATCACACCAACGTTTGACCATTTCGGCCAAATGCGGATGGTCAATCGGTCAGTCTTTCAAGCTGACCACAGTAAATTAAACACCAAATTAACGTGAAACTTCTTTTTGTCAAATTACTACGCGCGAAACATTCCTTCGCTATTAATTACCATTCTACAGTGGGCTATTTTCCATATATTACTACGCGTGTGCTCTAATAATGTCCCGTTCTGCATGTTGTTGCCCCTTGCACCACAGGGTTTATCCATTTGTGCCGCCCTAAATTACACGGGGAGACATTTAACAATGGATGGGTGCTTTACCGTTAAATGCATTTATTGTTTTATATACTTTTTGAACGTTTTCAATCCGAAATATCCACCTGTGAATACGCCTTGTTTTCTTTGATGTATTAATGCCATATTTAACGCTTAATTTCCTCACCAAATTAACCCGAAGAAAGTAAAGCAAGTAAAACACAATCGCATCAATTGGCCCGCGATGTATCGGTATTTCAATAACCTCTTTCTTCCAAAAGCGTAGTAGCATTTTAGAGTAACATGAGTAATACTTTTTGGGTATCTATTCCGTTTAATGTAGCAACAAATAAACTGTTCAAAGGTTTACAATTCAATGAATGTTTTAATTTCAGAATGGTGAAAAAAAGGCACTTCTGTTTCAATAAAAACGAATGTTTCATACAAAAATAATCAAACACTGAAGTTACTAATCTGTATCTATAAATGAATACAAGATATACTTATTTTACAACGATGACATTTCTCTGCAGATAAATGTTCATATTGTCAAAGATCTATAATCTGTTATTTTCGAATTATTGACTAAGCAATGCATCTTTAAAAACGCTGAGCGATTTTTTTTTAGAAAACATAATTATAACATATAAAACTGCTATATACTTAGCTCAAAGTTACAAGTATTAATTCTTACAGTTTAAAAATGGCTCCAATTAGATTGGTTTTGTTGCTTTCGTTATGGACAAACATAGCTAGCTTTGTGGATTTTCATGACTATCACCATCTGACGGTGTTCTAGTGAGATGTGTTTCGTATGCTGGTTGAATACCGTTACATCAGAAGCAATGTTGTAAAACAAGTATTTTTAAAATTTTAATTATTATGATTTTCTTCCTAAATTAAGTATCTTTTTTTTCGAATCCTAGTAAATAATATTTGCTCTAAGAAAACCGGGCTTAATACACAGGCTAATCAGGTACGCAATTTTCCGCTTTAATTTAATTTTTCGTTTCAAGGAAGTCTTTTGTAAACACAAATCCAGTCTAGGCGAAGAGTGTCGTCCCAGATAAGCCTGTGCTTACTGCATGGCCTAATATAGGACAACACTTTACGCATTCGCATTAAGCCCAGTTTCCGCAGAGCGCGGCTCAAATAATTCTATGATTATTTCTACGTTAATTAACTCATTTCATTTAAGCCTGTATCAAATCAGGACACAATATGTTGTCTACTTATTATAAAGCACATATCTCTATTACGGCCAATGACCATGTGGTATCTTTTAAATCGATGACAAATTTCACAGACATTATATCATATACATTTTCTAGACCTACATCAGTATTCAGAAGTCCTTTGGACGGCGGTCACATAACGGTTAAAGCGTTCAACTCTATTCATTTGTCGAGTTCATTCAACTGTGATTATGTATACAGTGTCTTGTAATTTGGGTGTATTCTTAATAATCCCTTAACCGATTTTGCCAATTATTTGGTTAATTCGTGGTTTAAACCTTAATAAATATATCCAATTACTTGCGTGTCTTCATTTTGCTACACAGATGACCACCCGTAAGCGAGTGGCCGACTGGGTTAGAATTACCAGCCAATCTGCTTGTTTCAATTAAAACGTGATAAAAGAACCTTTTTCCAACCGATGTTATTGTATGCAATGATTGATTTATAACGGTATTTCCCCTGAGGTCCACATTTCATGTAATGTAGACGTCAGAAAGTTGCAGGTTCGGTAACAAACACCTGTTCAAAAGTGTCAAGTTTCGAAAATTGTTTTAAATTCTTTTGTAGCTCACCTGAGCACAAAGTGCTCATGGTGAGCTATTGTGAACGCCTTTTGTCCGTCGTGCGTCGTGCGTCGTCCGTCGTCAACATTTACCTTGTGAACACTCTAGAGGCCACATTTATTTCCAATCTTCATGAAACTTTGTCAGAACATGTGTCCTAATGATATCTTGGACGAATTCGAAAATGGTTCCGGTTGGCTGAAAAACATGTCCACCAGGGGGTGTGGCAGTTTTCCTTATATGGATATAGTAAAACCTTGTGAACATTCTAGAGGCCACATTTATTGTTCAATCTTCATAAAACTTAGTCAGAACATGTGTCCCAATGATATCTTGGACGAGTTCTAAAATGGTTCCGGATGGTTGAAAAACATGGCTGCCAGGGGGCGTGGCAGTTTTCCTTATATGGCTATATTAAAACCTTGTGAACACTCCCGAGGCCACATTTATTGTTTAATCTTCATGAAACTTGGTCAGAACATGTGTCCCAATGCTATCTTAGACGAGTTCGAAAATGGTTCCGATTGGTTGAAAAACATGGCTGCCAGGGGCGTGCCAGTTTTCCTGATACAGCTATAGTAAACGCCTTTTAACAATCTAGGAGTCACATTTATTGTCCAATCTTCATAAAACTTGGTCATAACATGTGTCCTAATGATATCTTTGACGAATTGGAAAATGATTCCGGTTGGTTGAAAACATGGCTGCCAGGGGGTGTGGCAGTTTTCCTTAAATGGCAATAGTAAAACCTTGTGAACACTCTAGAGGCCAAATTTATTGTCCAATCTTCATGAAACTTGGGCAGAACATGTGTCTTATTGATATCATGGGCGAGTTCGAAAATTGTTCAAGTTGGTTGAAAAATATGGCTGCCAGGGGGGCCTGGCAGTTTTCCGTATATCGCTATAGTAAAAACTTGTTAACACTCTAGGAGTCCCATTTATTGTCCAATCTTCATGAAACTTGGTCAGAACATTTGTCCGAATGAAATCAGCATGGCTGAAATTCAAAATGGTTCCGGTCCGTTGAAAAAAATGACCGCCAGGGGGCGGTGCTGTTTTCCTTTTTTTTTGCTATAGTAAAACCTTGTTAACACTCAAGTTTAACGATAATACTACTCAGGTGTGCGACCAGGGCCACAATGGCCCTTTTGTTTGTCATTTTGGTAGTGTTACCTGCAGGCAGTTTATTAATCATTTAAATTACTGTTCAAAAAAGAGCACTCTTAATGGCTTCAAAGTTCCGTCAAAATATTCCTCTATTTTGACTATCATCTGGACGTTTTGTAATTCAAACGCTTTGTGACCAATATGGCGGACAGCGCGCGGAATATAATTATCATCCGTTTTCGCGATTGTGTTGCTAATTTTGACCGTTATGTGGTTTATTCCGCCTGATGCCATCTGTCATGTCCAGTCATCACCCTGCTGGTCAGTTGGTGGCTGTAACTGACCACATGGACATGGACCTTCCAAAACAATGACCTGTCTATTGCTGTTACTTTAATGAACACTGATTGCACATAATTCAGGAGAAGCAATTGGCGTGTTTTCGTTTCAATTGCCAATTACTGTAACGAAGGTTTGTGGCCAGATTTTATTGGCAATTAATATAATTATCCTTATTTGAAGGGCAACTGAATACTTCAATGAGAGTGATTAAAATGATAAAATATTAGTTTATATCAGATATCAGTAAACATTGTTCCCATCATCCAACTGAAATGAAATAAAGTGAAAAAGTGAAAAAAAACATTTGTTACCGAATGTTGTTTTAGAGGGTTTCAGTAGAGCAACGGAAAAAAAAGAATCATATTTAACGTTTGAATTGTATCGGTAATCATGCCATCAGGCAAACATGACAGTTCGTGAGAAGAAATACTGACATTAACAACATATTGCTCTATATCCTAAATTTGGATAAAAGTTTCATCATTTCAGTGTATTTACGATTGCATTTGCATTTGTAATGTTGAATATCTGTTGAAATATCTGTATTTCCTCCTAACCAGGAGTCACCCATCTTCACATAGATATGAACTAACGCGTACCGGTATTATCTCAACTACACTTCATCTCCCACAGATGAGTAATGCAACAGCGATAATAACATTATGAGATTCACTCATGCGTGATGAGAATGATTGTGTGAGATAGTTTTTCATTTCAAACCCAAGCCCAGGCGTTACCATGGGAATCTGCTACAACCCTACTTCGGTGTCGTGGTCGTTTATTGCAAGTGGAAAACATCTCTCATGTCCCGCGGATATTTATTTTGCTACATAACACCCGTTGAGATGTCTGAAGACGTATACAAAACTGACATCTACAATTTTGCGAAACGTTTGGGATAACGGTTTAATAATTTAAACAGAAAACATTGACACTAAATGATTTGCTCAAATTGAGACTGTGTCAATAATTTCATAGCTAATTTGCTGCTTGTCTAGCGTTACAAGCAATCTTCCTTGACTGGGCCTCCGCAGTTACATCAACACAACGAGCCAACATTCGTAAATGCAGTTTTAATGATCCCTATTTGTGTTGGACGTGTTACTGTTTTCCTATGAAATTGAAGATGATTGGCACAATAGGCGAATTAAAGATCGGGTTACGTCTGCCCGGTGGTCCGGGAACGCTGTAATGACAGAGGGACTTCTATGTGCTGATGGTTTGACAGATTTAATTAAGATGTGGACGAAGACAATTAACGCGTTGCATGCTCAGGCATTAATGTAACCGGTCTTCAATTCTAGGACCCCAGCTAACGGGTTGAGTGGTTTAGAAACTGGTCCGTTATAAGTTGTCCGCTAATAAACCTGAGTCACCCAATCGCTATCCCTGATTGTGTCGCGTATTTTGATTTCTTAATATTATTGTTTATTAACACGAAATAAATCAGGCATTGACTGTGTCGCGTTTTTGATTTCTAAAAATTATTGTTTATTATCACGAAAGAAACCTGGCATCACGTGACCGAGTCCATTAATGGACAACATGATTAAAAAATACAATGACCACATGATCAAAACCATACACGCATTGAGTAGCCAATGTAGAAAGTCACACCTTCCTCATTTTCGTATTTTTTATGACCATGACTTGTTATAGAATAACGTGGTAGTTTAATCGTGTTCATTATAAACGACAAAAGTAATTGACTGTTGAGCTTTCTATGCGTGGGCGTTTGAAGTATTTAACCCTCTGCATGCTGGGAAATTTGTCGTCTGCTAAAATGTTGTCTGCTAAATTTCTACAATAAGCATTTTCATCGATTTTTTTTCCAAGAATACTGCCAGAATAGCAAACAGTTTGGATCCTGATGAGACGCCACGTTCTGTGGCGTCTCATCTGGATCCAAACTGTTTGCAAAGGCCTTCAAAATCCGGCTCCAGCGCTCAAAGGGTTAAAGATGTGCATGGGGAGAAAAGTAAATGAACCTCACTCTTGGAAAACGAGGCTTAATTCATGTGCGTTAAGTATCGTCCCAGATAAGAATGTGTCGTCCGCACAGTCTAATCAGAGTCGATACTTTCCGCTCGCGACTTTCCGCTTTTAAAGCATTTTTCGTTTACAAGAAGTCTCTTCTTAGCAGAACAGAAAAGAACATAATTTTATTACACATAAACTTTACAGTTTCTAGTGTTAAACAAAATGATTACACAAAAAACATGAATACATGAATATAGTAAGTCGTTTTTTGCAGAAATTTTCTAATCAAGTAATGGATGAACTTTACAGGTATTTAAACAAAACTCATTTTATCTCACATCTCTTTGCGAAAATCCAGTCTAGGCGAAACGTGTGGTCACTTATTAGCCTATGCGGATTGCACTGGCTCAAATATATGCGAACAAATTGCGCGGGTGTTTTTGATCAAATACGATACATAAACGACACTGTTTTATTTGAATCAGAATGGACTATAAATAATTCCATTACAAATCGTTGCGTACCAATGGACCAATGCATGGCTCTTTTTAAAACAAACAATAGTTCTTGTTGGTGGAAACACACATTATTATTAGTTTTCAGCCGAATAAAGCTTGCATTCAACAGTTATCATTTACTTTCATCTTCACCTGCATGGGTTCACCAACAACGAAGCATGACCGCAGTGAAATTGTCCAGATTTGCAAAGTGTTATCAGATGACCTTGTTGACCTTGTCATCGGGTCCCGTTGAACTGTCATAAGTTCCTACATCGTGACCCGAAACGACCCGGATTTTCAGGTTCTACACCGGGGCAGAGTTATTCTCTTACTGCGACCGTGTTTTGGACCTGTCCATTTCACAATGTTTTATGAATTGGTCTGTCATTCTTAAAGAACCTTAAGGCCACGTTTGATGTCCTATCGGCAATTTCATCGACACAGGGCCCGATCTAAAATAGTTGATACAATCACGTCTTGTTTTTACCGTCCTGACCTTTGCGGGGTCACCTGACCGGCCCGACACGACCTACGACTTTGTAAAATCGATGTCAAGTCACAAAAAAGGTCAAAATGACCGTTTAACGGTAAATTTGTAATTTTATACCGCTTTTAAAAAGTAATAACAGTGTTTGATTTTGTTTTGAAATGGACAATTGCTATCACTTGAGACTGTCAAAAAGAAAACTGTACATACATAGACTGTGACACAAATTGATGGCTTTTTGGTAGTAGCGGGGAAAAGACTTAAGGGGTCGTGGGATATTGTCGTTCTCATTTTCGACACACTGAATTGGCATAATTGTACCACCACTGCTTAAAGTACTGTGGACAATAGCGTATTAATTATTGCTTAATATTTTTCATATACATATGAAAAGGTCATTTAATAGTACATCGGACTGGTGACAAACTGACTAACAAAACAATATTTACTTCCATCTAGCTGGAAATAGTACTAGAAGTTCATTGGCTTCCGTCATATCTTCTTTGAAGAACATACACAAAATACATAATGAGCCGCGCTCCGGGAAAACGAGGTTTGATTCATGTGCGTAAAGTGTCGTCCCAGATGTGCCTGTGGCGTCCGAACAGGCTTATCAGAGACGACAATTTCCGCCTTGACTGAGTTTTCGTTAAGAATAGACTTCGTTTTAACGGAATATTCAGTAAAATTGTAAAGTAATGTCCATGATTAACCTGTGCGGACTGAACAGGCTTATCTGAGACGACACTTTACGCACATACATTCAGTCCCCTTTTCACAGAGCGCGGTTCAAATGTATTTTTAGGGGAATTGTAAAACACGTTGTGCGGAAATGTGTTATCAAACACACAAATAACATCAAATCATGCTTAGTGCCACGTGAAGCAGTGTAATATGTATCCGGAAACCTTCAACCCAATTCGATTCTGAATTTTGCCATCCGTTCAAATGATATGTCCAACTTGTTCTTTCATTAAAAAATTCCCGCCATTAAATAAAAACATACTGTGAACGAGATCAACCGTTTGACATGCCTTATTCAATTAGTCTTCTCTTAATCACAAATAGAAAGAATCAGACTTCGGAACCCCCAAATATGTCCACTTTCGTGGGTCATACAATGTCAAATGTGTACATGCTGACCATGAATCAAAGACAATGTCTACTTGACATGTCAATGTTTAATTCTTAAAAATCGCCATTGTTGCCAATTTTTACAATTTTGGAGACAAGGCATCATTTTTTGTTAATTTGCGCTGGTCTATTGACTGCATTCTGACCTAGTCTGATAAAATGAACGGGTCATCTATAGGTGTGGCTTGATATGCCTCTTTCTTCGTATAAAAACTTCGTGCCAGTAGTCATATAAAGGAGCATACCTCTGGGAAATGCAGTCCGCACAGGCTAATCAGTGACGACACTTTCCGCTTTTATTGAATTTATCGTGTAAAGGGAGTCTCTTCTCAGCGCAAATCCATTTTAGGCGGAAAGTGTAGTCCATGATTGCGGACTGCATTTGTTAATCTGGGACGACACAAAACGTACATGCATTAGGCAAAGTTTTCCAAAGACGAGGCTCGAATAGTAACAGTGTAACGACATAATTAAAGTAAAGTCCGAGGTTAAATGCATGAATAAACCTCTAGACTACGCGAACCGTCGTAGTAGAAACTGTCAAACAATGTAATCATGTATATGAATTAATGTGCGGATCATTTATAACAAGATCTGGACAAACCATTTCAATAGCTCTTCAATTCAAATAAACCCGTGGCTTAACCACGCTTATGGCAATTTAAATGGTACAGAGGTCGACCCCAATTTGGTCTCAACGTCGACATTTTGATCCGCGGTTGCTGCGAAACGGAGACGTATGTGAGAAACATGGCGTATCGAAAGAGCATCACTGCAATCGCACGGTGACTGAATGTTGATAAATAACCTTTGACATACCTATATCCGATGGCAATGATTAAATGCTCCCTCACGTTGTCCTGACATTTTGCGTATTTACCATGCAAAAGATTTGTTTACACAAGTTTGAGGATGTCGAGTTGTTATTGAATGATGGAGATAAAAATTACTGATTGGGTGACAAATGTAACTCGTCTTTATTTTAGTTTGAGCAGTAAGAAGTGGACATGCAAGGATCAAAGAACGTGTATATGCATCAAAATGCCTACGAGCATTTCCATTTAAATAAATACAACACGGTATCTGCATCTTTGAAATGCAGATTTACCTTTGAAAGCGTCTGTCAAGTGGAAATTCAAAAACCCATGTAGACAAAATTAAAATATTTTTTTCTAGTCTATAAGAACATATGGCATTTGGAACACCTATTAGCCTTTTAGTCATATTCATATCAAGATTAATTCTCATATTTTTGGACCGTTGTTAATCTCTCTTCTGGGCATTTAATCACCACTGTTAGTGTAATTTTATATTTAAACCGATTTATGCCTAGCGTCTAGAAAAAAAAGGCCTTGGCAAACAGCGAAGGTCCAGATGAGACGCCGCATGATGCGGCGTCTCATCAGGGTCTGCGCTGTTTGCTTAAAGGAATTTCTGTGATAAATATTCTAAATATAAAAATAAATATACTAGACATCCCTAATTTTGGAAATAAATTGATCCAATTTAGAAGGATGGGAGATTCCACTAGGCATAAATGGGTTAACATAAGAGACGCAAACAAAAGGATTTTCACCAACCCCAAGATTCCATCTAGGACAAGAGAATGTATACTGTAACATCTACGTAAAAGCTTTCAAGTTACATGTCACCCGGCTGTCAACCTAAGTGGACAAACTTGTAAATTTTTGAATAGATATAACCCCAATGTAGCCAACCGACTCCGTTAACTAGCGAGAGTAAGCATTCGCGTCAAAAAGTTTCGCACCATAATGTCTGAAAAACACAATTTCAATTAGGCGCAGGGAGATAGGTGTTCGTGTTTGAAAGAAAAGAGTATAAAATAACGTGTGTACGACTGGTATAAAATTCCTGAGATACTCGCCATAATATCAAATTAAAGATTTGATAATGTAACATCAAAGCGCTTCTTAAGTATATTAATAAATATGTCTGTAACTACAAACAATATAGTTTTGTGGAGACGGTGGATGGGCATGATTGGATATGAGCCTCGCTCTGTGAAAACGGGGTGTAATGCATGTGTGTAAAATGCCGTCCCAGATAAACTTGTGCAGACCGCACAGGCTTATCACGGACGACAATTTCCACTTTAATGATATTGTTCGTTTAAAGAAAGTCTCTTCTTAGCAAAAATCTAGTTAAGGTGGAAAGTGTCGTCCCTGATTAGCTTGTGCGGACTACACGGGCTTATCTGAGTCGACACTTAACGCAATGCATTAAACCCCATTTTCAGATAGCGAGGCTCATATAATTCGGAAGAGAAAAATCAATTTTTGTTTAGACCAGTATTATGTACGAAGAGAAACGTACGAATTATGTTTATCAGCGATATAAATGATCGTCCATGTATTAAATATTCCATATGAGGTATTATAGTTCATACAATATAAACAAACCAAATGTTCGTGACTGAATTCATTCTTTCAATTGTGTTGAATCCCGCAGTTTTCTTCATGCCGCTGTTTAATTGAACATTGAATGCGTGCAAGGAAGCTTTTAAAATAATTAAAATAAGACTGTTATCGAAGATGAGGGTTATTTGCTATTGACATTCTTTACACAATTGTGACACAATTATCTGCATTTCATATTAAAATCTGATTTGCTTAATTTAATATCAGATTGCCGAGGTATCAACTTAATCTAAAGATCGTTAGAGTATTGTCTGGTCCGTCACAAATATGCGGAACACATGAAAACAGCCGGCTGAACAGGTTTTAAACGATTATACCTTACGTTTCTATGACAATAAACCGATGGAAGAAAAGATAGTCCGGCGCGTTTTGTTTTCTCATAAAGTGTTAAATAGCAAAGCAATAAAATATGGGGTATTTTGTATCAATTTAACGAAATTCGATCCAGTAATAATATCTCCATGGTTATTGTTTTGGCGTTTTTTATGAGTAAGCACTATTCAAGCGATTTAAGTTTGTCAACGCATGCGAACAAATGAGGGAACATTATCTTCTCTGGCCGCACACCTCCGCATTCAAGCAGATTGTCTCGTATTATATCAGTTCACTATATCTGAGACACTGTTCACTCACCTACGATCCGCAAGATAGGACGGTAATTGTTACCAACAAATACAGTCAAATGCTTCTGGAATGTAAATTACAACCAGATGACGAAACGGTCGTTTTCGCCATTCGAATCGAGTGACCCGTTAGCTATGTTAAGATGTAGATTTTTTTTTACATTTTATGAAATTAACTAGCGAAAAATAGCGGGAAAACGGTAACAAATAGAACATACAGGTTGCGCACAGATAATAATGCGTTTAGCCTGTTCGCGTCGACGAACAAATTCAGATTTCGGTTATAATCCGCAGTGTCGAAGACCATTCAACAGGTACGTGTATCATTGTCCTTTGTGTTATTTTGCCTTTTGAATAATATTGTATCGTTGTAAAACAAGCGAAATTGCGTAATATATGAAATAATTCATATGAGCAAACTGTTTAAAATTATTCTTTATTTTCAAAACTCTCTGCATGTAAATTGATATAATTACTCAATTCAACTTGACCAAATGTGTTGGTATTATACAATGTAAATTGTTTATTTATAAGAGAAAATATACTCAAACGTTGTTCGGAAGTTGTTGAAAAAGCGCGCTTATAATGCCGACTTAACCCATTTATGCCTAATGGACTCTCCCATCCTTCTAAATTGGATCAATTTATTTCCAAAATTAGGGATGTCCAGTATATTTATTTCTATATTTAGAATATTTCTTACAGAAATTCCTTTAAGCAAACAGCGCAAACCCTGATGAGACGCCGCATCATGCGGCGTCTCATCTGGGTCTACGCTGTTTGCAAAGGCATTTTTTTCTAGACGCTAGGCATAAATGGGTTAATTGTTATGTGCCATGCAATATGGTAAAACTGTATATAAACACTTATAATGCAAGGGAGGCAACGCAATTGCTATAGATTTTGTTCAAACAGGAGTAGCTTATCTTTGTCTTAAAAGGAAGACACAAAATTAGTTAATGAAAAAGCAGCAGATAAATTATGTGTATTATATAATTGTCAAGTCTATTTTTTTTTACAAATACAATCTAGACTGAATTACTGCTTCAATGAATAACTATGACAACTGTTGACAATTAACTATACTACTATTGAAATCATTTAAGTAATGCGATAGTTGTATTAAGTGGATATTTTATATTTTAATACTGTTTAATAGTGAAGTTTGTTGTAGATTAAATTTAATTAGGTGTTAATAAAAACATTGGATGACGTACTTTTTGGACGGCCCCCACCATTAGTTGTTCCTGCAATTGTATTTTTAAAGATTGACAAGGATAATAATAAATATAATATTTCTCGTTTTCATCAAGAAAATGAGCTGTAAATAAAATATATAATTCGTATCGTGTGATGTTTTAACAGAGATGTTTTTAAAAAAAATGGCAATTCGTTGCATTTTTTAGCGGATTTTGTATTACTCATACATTTTATGGTAGGTTCGGTATTAATTGTGCACATGAAATCGTCCGGATTTCGTTTGAAAATTTTGTTAATTTCTAAATAATTTGCTGGCGGGTGCTGAAAGTCAAAATTAACCATACGGACTAAGGGAGACAACGCTGGTAAGCACGATCTTTAAAAAAGAGTAAGAGTTGCACATATGCTGATCACACATAAACTTTTAATTGCGCTATGTTTCTCTAGGTACAAAGGTTATTTTAATTAATTATAACGTGTTGTGTGGTCGTCAACATATGAAGTGAGGGCCGGAGTACCCGGAGAAAATCCCAATTCACCGTTGTGGTGACCACCAACTACTCATGGGAAATCACTTATAGTCCTAATCTGACCCATTCTTGAATCGATCCGAAATCGAATGGTTAGTAAAATAGTCGAATTTGGGCTAACAGAGACGTCTTTAAAGAAAACGTTACGTCTATCGTTTGTAAGAACACATACATTTTCACTGAGACGCATCGGGCTATATTGTTAATAATAATTATCGTTTGATTATGTCAATACTAACAATAGTCTCTATTTATAGTGATGAAGAATACTCCGGACGCCAAATGTCGTAACAAAAAGGTAGTTAAAACAAAATTGACCCCTTCTGCGTGGCAAATTTCGACCGCAGGGGCATGATTTTTTTTATATGAGAAGGACAATTACAAATAGAGGAAACGAGTTTATTTTGGTATATATATTAATTACTATATATTAATCATTTGAACCCAAGAATATGGAGTTTTCACCAAAGTGGCGTTTTTTTATTTGATTTTTTTTTTGTAAAAAAACAACCACACTACGAGGTTGAATACCAAATAATGAACCTCTGGAACTTGTAAATTCTGAGAAATGGTTTTAAGTTATTGTGCGTTATACATGATCATTGCCGTTGTGACCCCATGGAGCGTGGTCAGGTTTTTATACATAAGCTTTGTGGTCATCTTTCGGGGGACATATGCTCTCTCCCCCCCCCGTTAATCCCTAAATGGATCAGAAGCCCGGGATTATGTTACAGGAAACAGTTTCAACTCGCTGTTCATAACCTTAATTACCAAATGTTGCCTTACGTTAAGAATGCAAAGTCATGATTTCTAACCTCTTAGAAAATTATTGGGGGAAAAAGGTGACTGCCCGTTACAAATTTTCTATAACACAAACATATTTAGAAGAAATAGAACTTAAAAAAATCAAAAGCAGTCCAACACTACATATCCAGGTAAAAATGCCACACAACATTCCTCATTGTCACAAAATAAACTAGCCTCGTTCTGGGACTACTGGACTTAATGCATGTGCGTAAAGTGTTGTCCCAGATAAGTCTGTGCTGTACGCACAGGCTAATCAGGCGGAAACTTTCCGCTTTTTTGAAATTGTTCGTTCCAAGGAATCCCTTCTAAACGAAAATCCATTCAGCCTGTAACCTATCTATAAACACAATAACAGCACATTCCAAATGGCACAAACGTTTACCAGAATTTTCTAACAACAAAAGAGGCATAATTGTGCGTAATTGCAGGTCAGAGTTTTGGAAATTGGTCGATGACCTAACATAATGACAACACATATCTGAAGTTTCAATTGAATACCTGTAGTAGAAACACTGATAAGTAGAGGTTGCATGTTCACTTTAACAAATATTCCCATAGTTCAAAAAGGGACATAAGGCATCTAAATTGCAGGTCAAAGTTATGGACCTTGATCAGTAACCTCACACAATGTTCCAAAATACATCCGTGCAATTTTGTTTGAATACCTGTAGTAGAAACAGTGATATGGAGATGATTCACGTGTACCTCATACAGATAATCACGCGGTCACCGAGACATTTTGTTGACTAGAATAATAAACCTTGTCAAAGACTTATATGTTTTTAGGTGATGACTTAAATATTAACAGAATACCTAACACATAATGGCCATTGCGGAGCAGACCTTAAACAAGGTAAATTGATAATGGTGAGATGATTTATGTGAATTTGATAAATGAAAAACCATAATTCCAAATTTAAGATGTCACTTTATACTCCTAATATAGCCTGTAATGAGTCGCAAATCAACAAAAGTGTAATGTGTAATGCATGAAACAGTTATAGTACTTGTTATTTTGAAAATTAAATATTGGCTGAGTTCGAAACTGGGTAATGTGGGGTAAACAAGTAGGTAACTAGGTCAAATTAAATAAAAATGTTGTTAATACTCTAAAAGTCACATTAATAGTCCAACTTTAGAGGAGGTTTAAATTGAAAGAGAAAGTACAATTAAGTGTTGATGTCCGTCATACTTAATGGTATATTTCTTAATAAAGGTATTTGGAATTTCAAAAGTTGCTTTCCTTCTTCATCAAAAGTCATACATTTCTGAAGTATAAAGCTTTAAAAGTATCGTTGCTGTAGCACAGTTATTGATTGCTCAATTTCTAAGTATTTTAATCAATATGTGAGCAATGGTGATGAATAAGCTTTGGAGAAAAAATCAATATTTATATGAATGATGAGCATACTATATGTTGGGCATATATTGGTGTTTGTTTGTCAAATGATTTATAGTCTTGATAAATCACATCATTGCATAAAGATTACAGCTTCATGTCCTGATGTATCTGAATGATCTATGCTCTGCTTTGTTTGCGTATAACACATAATATATGTACATTTTCAATAACGTTAATATATTATAAATGTACAGTAAATGTTTTATATTATGGCTATTTTAAGAAGTACATTGCAAATATAATGTGCTTGCAATTTAAATTCTTCACTAACTTGTATTTTCGTTGATAGCCAGTATTTCTGTAAATTGTCACATCCAGTAAATGTGTTAAGGAAAATGGAAAATGAGCAAGAGCTATATAGAATTATAATTGGTTTAATTTTTTTTTAAATATAAATATGCATAACGTGAAGTCGGATTGTTTCACTTATTATTTGTTCCATCATGGGTTACTAACTCTTATATATTATTTCTTATGTTCCCATTGAAGATTTGCATTTATGTTTCTTCACTTTTTTCTCTCGAAACATGTTTATAATTGCATAAGGAGAAATTTACTTGGCAGTAAGACAATCAGTGTTAGAAAAAGTAAACGTTATGATGCTCAATTTAAATTATCGTTAAAAATAATATTATGTCCATATCAAATTAATTTTTTTCAGCGACATTTCGTGGACTTTTTTAAGCAAATTGGTATTAACCATTTGCCATTAAGGCCTATTTCTGTGTTGATAAATGCGTTTTCATATGAAAGCCCTTACAGTAAATAGAGAGTTTCATAACTTGTTTCTTTTCTTTTTTCATTTACCCTAAACAAACAATATTGACACAACTGATTAAACACATTGGAGTAATTTTATTGTCTGTTCTCTCCATGTCAGTTTTTTTTTGTTTCGATAAAGTTGTATATTACTTTAATATTTTTTTTGTAATAAGCTTCATCGTTTTTAATCACTAGTTGAGTTTGTGTGAATCCTGTATAAAATTATGAAAAATTGTAATTCAATGATTTTTCTCCCATGATGTTGTTGCAAAATCTTACCCCTGTAGAAGCAAATTGTTACCACTTTAAACATTGAAAGTCAAATGTTTGTATTTTAGTGGCCGTTCGATTGGCCATCTTAAAAAGTCGAACTGCATTTCTTGTGACTGTAATATTAAATACATTCAAAGAGCGAACAACTGCAGTGACTTCAGTACTTTGATTTACCATGGAAACGGCCTCGTGCACAGATTTGTAGGTTTTGTCATTTGACAGGCAAGCAGGGTAGAGAGAAGCCGTAATTTAAATCGTTTTATTTATTTACGATCTGTTTTTTTAGAGGTTAATAATATGTTTTATGTGTTTCAGTGAGTTTTATGAGAGCAGACGGATGACGTGAGATAGAAAGGCGCATTGGTTCCGGACATTAACGAGTATATGTGTTATACTCTATTTTTTTCAGTTCTGTGTATAATGACAATTAATAGCCATTCATAGTTTATGGCAATATTATTAATATTATTATTTTTATTTTTATTATCTATTTATTTTTTTGGAACCAGTGTTGGTGCGTGTGTTTCGATAAATAAAATACCCTGCTTGTCATGACACCTAAACAAATGTGTTTGTTTTTATTCTAAATGGTAAGATGATAAATAATATGTATGTTTGTCATAAAATGTAATGGAATATAAAACATAATGAAGAATAATGATGAATGTACATTGTTCATTAATCGTTCATCAAAACGTTTCTTTAATATTTTAAATGGGCGAGAATCGTAATGGCTCGATTTTTGAGATGTATGTTTCTCGTTCAAATACGGAACGAGTCAAGCGTTTAAAAGCTCCTCATTTCTCAAAATTTATTTACAAGACACATCGGTGAAATAATCAGACAATGCTTTATATTATTGAATACATTAAGAAATAATTAAAATGCTCAATTAAATGAACATTCAGACATTTTAGTTAGTTTGATATAGCCTAACAATTGCGAAATATTAGGGCTCGTCCGGAATTTGAACCCTGGACTCCTCGCACCCAAACCGAGAATCATACACCTAGACTAACGAAGCACCTCTTCGTGACTTCATTGAAGTGTGATAAGAAAGTTCAAATAATTAGATTGCTAGTAATTGTTGTGCAATATTTTTTGTTTTATGAATTTTAAACGCGGTGTAGTGTTTTTATCAACGATCATTTGCTACTTACTTCGCTATTAAAGAGACGTACAGATACGTATGGCTCGGTGGTCTAGGGGTATTATTTCCGGCCGATTCACGTTTTTTGTTGTTGTTTTTTAAATAATATATTTGATTGTTAGTACAACGAGCCTCATGGTTGCGGTGAGCAGGACCTCGCGACACAGTAGCCGCCTGTCCCGGCGGAGGGAGGGCTCCCGCATGTACTGAAAATGAGAC
The DNA here is from genome assembly GCA_007657795.1 of Dreissena rostriformis. Taxonomy (NCBI): domain Eukaryota; kingdom Metazoa; phylum Mollusca; class Bivalvia; order Myida; family Dreissenidae; genus Dreissena; species Dreissena rostriformis. Next base: position 40,317 of record VMBQ01001707.1, read on the forward strand.
CATGTTTGTATTTTAATTTAGTAACGCCAAGCCGGTCGATTTTGTTTGTTTATTCATTCAATTTTATTTGTTATTCATTCTATTGTTCACAGAATCATGGTTTGGAATATAATTTCTGTTAAGAAAGTACTTTTGACTACTACGCAATAAATGCTTTGAAAAGGAGCCGCGTTCTGCGGAAACTGAGCTTTATGTATGTAGTTAAACACGCTTAATGTTAAAATTGTTTGTTAAAGGAGCTGCGTTCTGTGAAAACTGGGCTTAATGCGTGTAGTACAACACACTAAATGTTAAAGTAGGTTGTTTAAGTAGCCGCTTTCTGCGAAAACTGGGCTTAATGCATGTGCGTAAATTGTGTCATCCTAGATAAGTCTGTGCAGTCCGCACAGAACCAATATTTATAACGACTGCAGCACAGAACATCGGCAGTCTTTAATTTGTTTAACGCAATACTGATTCTTCTTTGTTACGCTATTATCGCAGTGCAATACTCACGCCGAATATGTTCTTTTCAGACCGTTTTGATCGCGTTTGTATAAAAATAATATGAATAAAAAAATGTATGAGTCTCGCTCTGAGAAAACGGGACTAAATGCATGTGCGTAAAGAGTCGTACCACAGGCAAATCAGGGACGACCCTTTTTGCTGTTGTTTTATTTTTCGTATGAAGAAAGGATCTTCTAAACGAAATTCCAGTTAAGGCGGAATGTGTCGTCCCAGCATGTACGTGGTGCACGGGCTAATCTGTGACGACACTTTACGCACATGCATTAAGCCCCGTTTTCCCAGAGCGCGGCTCATATATAAATGTAGTTTCTATGCTGCGTGATACCTTCTTCCCCTATATCGGTTAACGGTAACCACTGCCGTCACATATACAATCTTCCCTTCTTCTCAAAGCAGTTTGATTTTGTAAGTTCTCTTCTCAGTGAATGCAACTCGGTGCAATTGTTTTATTTTACAGTTTTATAAAGACAAACAATACAACTATTTTACAACTTTTAAATGTTTTAAATAATAGCTAGATATAATATGTGTCGTGTTCTCAGAAAACTGGACAAAGTGCATGTGCATTTAGTGTCGTCCCAGATTAGCCTGTGAAGTCCACACAGGCTTATCAGGGACGACACTTTCCGCTTAAACTGGATTATCGCTTAGAAGAGACATCATTTAAACGAAATATTCCATAAAAGCGTATATTGTCGTCCCTGATTAGCCCGTGCGGACTGCACAGGCTAATCTGGAATGACAATTTACGCACAAGCATTATGTCCAGTTTTCTCAGAACACGACACATATAATCGATCATGATCACGTGGTCTGTAATGGCGACAGGCTTTTGATCAATCTCCATGCAGAGTTGTCGTTCCTTGCTCTAACATACAATTTGATCCAGCTATGCTTGTACTAGTTGCAATAATGTAACTCTGGACTCCGTTAACACTACGTTTCGAGTTACAAGTCGAGAGGATAGAAGCAATGGAGCAAAATCAAAATCTATAAAATAACATTTTCTCCGGCAATTAGAGTAAGGGTCACCCAAGAAAACAATTTGTATTCATTCCCAGACGAAAAAAATAAACAGTTAACGAGATAAAACATACTTTTATCGAAAATTAGATTTCCCAATAAAAACTCGGTCAAATTTCGGCCATGACAGTTACCGCGTGATCTCGCGAGATTTGAAAAAGAAATGTAGGAGGAGCTATGCCATATAAGGTAATCCTACTACGCATTTACGTAGGCCGCCATGTTGGCTTTATTGAAAAATACTACGATTTCCATATATGGGTTTCTGGCCTATTTTCTGATTGGCTGCCAAAAACTTATGCAAATAAGGTCAAACCGGAAATTCCCACGTTTTGTTGAAGATGGCGGACAATCTAGGCGAAATAACTCTGATCCTTTTTTTGGTTTTGGAAAAAGTGGAAATAACGCTTTAATTGGTATGTTTCATTAGAAATTTTTACTCGTATGAACTGGAAATTCTTTTTTGTCCTCAAATAGTTCAAGTTTAATGCTCTACACTGTAAGATAAGTCTTAAAATCATGCCGGTGTGATTCACTCCGGCACTTGCTCCATTGAAAAGACCTTTTCGTTTCATAACTGTCGCCGGACGTAGGACGAAGACAGTAATGTTTATCACAACTATGCTTGTTCCAGTCAAATATCTGCGCAGAGGTTGGGTTTTGATAAGAACTCGTTACCTGCGAGTTTCCCGTCCACAAAATTTGATTTCTGGTCGGGGCGATACGGATGAGCAGAGATTGCTAATCCCAACTCGAGTAAACATGTTTAACCCGTCAAAAAATCACTTCCGCGAACCAATTATCCGAAATATTCCGCTAGGTCAGTGTGTACCTTCCAATTGATACAATGCAGGTTTAGTTACATTTGTTGTAGATCTGGATATCCGTGTCACCGTGTGCATACTTTTGTGTTTCGTGGTATAACATTGTGTGAAACAATTAGTCTGGATTTAGTTAAAAACATTTGTTCAGTAAGTTCTTCAATATATTAGATCTACTTTTTGTAATCATTTCAATTAAGGGATTGGATTGGATGTTTTTAATTGTTGGTGGAATTGGAAATGACGTCAACATAGTACACCCAAGTTCCAGTTATTGCATTTATAATTGTTACAGTCAATAAATTAGTTGTTATGCAAAATCATAACCAGCAGTATAACATTTCCCTTTATTAATAATTGCAAATGATTAATCGGATTCACCGTGTTAATTGGTCCATGCAAGTTTATGTCGGTACGCTGGACACGTTCACAGTGCTGTTTGTTCAGTAAATGAACAGTTTCTATGAAAATATCCTGCGCGTGACGATATATCGACCCTTATAGATATATACATTTATGTATTTGAACCTTGATCTTTTTTTCTCTTCCTACACCACACACGATCGTGACCATGGGTACAGCATTCGTTATTATGATAGTGGCCAGAAAATGAAAAAGATCTTTAATCGTGGTTGCATTAAGCCGTATTTTCACATAACACAACTAATACAAAGTATATAATAACAGTTAAATTATTCATTTCAGTTTAAACAATGAGCGGCTCTTTGAGACCACTTCCGTTGAGCCCGGTCCGTTCACAAAGCATACAGGGAACCAGTGACCTGTGCAGCCCCTTTCGTCCACTTCCGCTGAGTCCCGCTTGCCACAGAACGCCGGGACCGCTTGGCGACAAGAACAACAACAGTGTAATGTCGTCTATTTACTTACTGGCATATAAAAGTCCAACCTCTACTGGCTCATGCTCTACTCACCAAAGTTTGTGTATGGTTAAATATCACCATGTTTGTGTTCGTCTACTTTTGATTGCTTCCATGATGAGTTGAAAATCTGCACTCGACATAAACGATACATTTGTTATTGAAAGTGATATTCGACGCATCTTACAGTATTAAGGTGTCTATCGCAACCGTTGTATATTTTTGGTGTTTTAAAACATTTTATTTTGGAGCTTTATGATATCTAACCCAAAACACTTCTTTATCCATGCGTGCTCCATACCCATATTGCACACACCACACTCCTCGTATATCGAATATTCAGTTGGATCACTAATTGTAAATAATTAACGCCACACGGAGAGTTATCTTATCGCGTGTAACGTACAACATACACTAAACACATATATCGGTTCCTGGGAGTTATATAGTGTGTGTCTATGTCCATCTTTATCTAAACAATACTTCGATCATCTGTGTTGCGTAGAATCTAAATCGCGCATGTTTGAAGTATTTTTTTTTCTCTTTGCCTTGCATGTTCTCTGTAATCGGAGATATAGAGTGGTATTGGTATTGGAGTATTGGTGACTCAATGTTACGCTTTAGCTTTTTTTCCCCGATTACAGTAAAGACTTAGAGGCAATTCTTTAATACTTCTAATTTCTTAAAAACGGTAAAATATATATCAACTTATAATTTCGAACATGATGGATTCGGGATTTAATATAAATTGCAATACATGATACTAAGCAACCAGATATGGTTACTTATGTATTTCATGTTCGATTAAGACGCCTTTATATGTAGATGTAATCCGGGTATTTACAACTTAGGAAATCCAATATTATACGTTGGTTAAAACAACTCTGACCCAATGTATGAACAAAATTATAGTTAAATTCTAATACATGTAGCTGACATATGTTTTGATTTTGAGAGACCTCTAAATGGGTCACCTTGGTTTGTACATTTTGATTATTGGCTTTTTCCGAAATCTAATTAATTGCAAGAGTAAATACCGGTATGTTGGTGTTCCATAAATCATCTGTTTTTAATTTGAAAATGTGATTTTAAATCGATAGACAAGGCTGTTAACTTAATACGATATTTAACTTGTTTCTGTGTTTTACCAAACTTACCGTTAACAGACAATTCAGATTTAAGATTCCTGAAATAAAACAAAATGATGTTCTCTTTTTCCTCTATTAATCATGAACAATACGTCACACAACACCTTTGTCTAGCTTATGTTTTATTTGACCTCTTTTTAGCGTGAAAAATATGTCACACTACTTTTTTTCCTTAACCGTTCTCAATCGTGGCTTTCTGTTCACAATTATTCTTTAGTATCTTACTTGGAAATAATATGTTATACAAGGTTTGGCATAATTGTCCTTATTTAAATGCCTATCAATGTGATTTGACTAAGAAACAACAACACTTGCAACTGTAATGTAAAAGTGTGAATTGAAATAATAAGTTCATAACACATTCGATAATTCCTGTCGATGCTAGGTTTTTCGTTTGGCTATGAACGTATGCATGCAATTTCCCCGTAGTCTATTAGCACTCAGTTGTGTATTCTGCATGCATTTATTCTGTAAATAGAATATTAAACGTTATATCTATTAAGTATTCAAGGCTCGGAAAAGTCAATTGAATGTTTTGGTGTATGTGACCGAAATTAAATAATTATAAAGTAATTTGATGTTATTTGGTGTTGAGTTTAATGTGTTAATTCTCGTCTTTTTATTCATGCTATGTGCACGGTGGTTCATGGGGACAAAAATAATGGTTTTCCGGAAAAGGGGCAGAATTTGTCGAGATGAGATATGGACATATAATGGGAAAACTATAGAAGTCGTCGATAATTTTAACTATCTGGGTACTGTTATTAATTAAACTGGTAGTTTTATATTAAACCACGAGCAGCTAGTAGGTAAAGCTCTTAAGGCTATCAATACTTTGCTTTATAAATGCAAACAGTATGATCTAAAACCTATAATATTGTGTCAATTGTTTGATGCCTTTACTGGCTCTATTTTACATTATGCATCAGAGATATGGGGTTTTAATAAATTCAAAGATATTGAACGCATTTACTTAGAATTTTGTAAAAGGTTGTTAAATGTAAAAGGGACTGTAAACCACGAATGACGATTTTTTTTTTCTTCTAAAATACCATATTCTTTTACAATTATTAGTTTATATTGATTAAAATATCACAACTTGTATATAATATTACTTGAAAAAAGTGTTTTTTTTTTATCTTGACTTTATTTTTTTTATTTATTTATTTTTACTTGGTATGCATACCAGGTAACTACCAGTTAACTATAAATACCGCAAGTAGATTGATCATCATCGTCATGTGGTAAACTCAGGAATGCAAATTGTGCATGCGTAGTGAATTGTATATATTTTATATATAAAATGATCAATCTTCTTGCGTTATTTATAGTGTGTATATCGTTATGTCACCTAGTTTCGATTTCACATCGCAAAATTGTATTACCGAATATACTGAAAATATGATCTTTTTTCAAGTAATGTAATATACCAGCCGTGATATTGTAATAAATATAAACTAATAATTGTAAAAACAAATACGGTATTTTAGAACTTTTCTTTTTTGTCATTTGTGGTTTACAGTCCCTTTAAAGCAATACATGTAATGCAACGGTGTATGGTGAATAAGGTAGACACCCACAGTATGTAAATAGATATGTTCGTATTGTAAAATATTGGCTTAAAGTTGTTAATAGTGAACATATAATCATAAAAAACTGTGTATAACCAGGAGATAAATGATTATGATAAAGGGTATAAAAATTGGGTATCGAATGCGAAAAAGTTGTTGAATGATTATGGATTCTCATATATATTTGAAAATGCAAATATGATTAATACAAAGTCGTTTGTATGTGAATTAAAATGTAGAATTGTAGATGCTTTTAAACAAGAATGGTTTGGCAATAAAAATGATAGTTATGTTAAAGATATGTATAGGATATTCAAAACAACCGTTGAATACGAAACGTACTTAGATTTACTGCCTAAAAGTTTGCGTACATACTTTTTTAAACTAAGGGCTTCTGCCCACCCTTTGAGAATTCAAACCGGAAGATACGCACGTAATAATATTCCCCGTAATGAGCGATATTGTGAATGTTGTGAGCCAAGGGACATTGAAGATGAATTCCACTTTATATTTAAATGTCCATGTTTCCGCCAATTAAGGCAAAACTATATAAAAATTGTTCACTATATGAATCCATCAGTTTTTAAGTTCCATACTTCATTGAACTCAACTTGTAAAATTGAAATTATAAATTTGTGTAAATATATGAAGGAAGCTCTAGCCGTAAGATATTCTATCACAAATAATATTGTTAACAAACACTAAAGTATTAACTTACTGCTATTTAAACGATTTCTATTTTACTACGGTAACTTAAAGTCGTTCTTCTTTGTTTAATATACTCTGTCTCAAATTGTTATATTGCATTTTGTATTCTGTCTGTCTGTCTGTCTGTCTGTCTGTCTGTCTGTCTGTATGTCTGTCTGTCTGTCTGTCTGTCTGTCTGTTCTAAATAAATTTAGTCATTTAAGCAGATTGAAGAATCGTGTAAAAGATAAAAAACAAACTTTTTGCATATACAAACATTCGAGCTGCCAAGCTAAAACTTACAAAGCTTTAATTTTACCCTCCCACCCCAGAGTTTGCTTATATGTCTAATAGTTTGTTTCATTTCCTGATTAATTGTCATTCATCTCTTGTTGTTGTTGACGATGATGGCCGGCTAGAAATGTACTAGCATTAGTCGTGAGCAATTTTGATGTAATAATAAGAAAGTCGCCTTTACTCTGAAGTTGACATGCTCCTTTGAGATGACTTGTACGGACTTTACATTGTGAAGAACACTAGTTGGAATATTGCGCTTTCGGTCAATATGTAATTTTTACATTGAGAAAGGATGACATACAGTTAGACATATTTACATTGAGAAATGATGACATACAGTTACAAAACTTACATCTACTGCATCCCAATAATTGTTTTAGTCACCTCTTCTCGTCAACAGAAGTGGGTTCATAAATTTGGTAGTTCGAACCAAAAGCGAACAGTTCGAGTTAAACAAAAATACTCATGCGAAATCTTTGATACAATTATGGGTGTTTTTCTCAACTGCTGTGATCAAGTAGAATAATTTTTAGTTAAATCCTTATACACAATTTACCTTAAGCGACTATTCCCTATGCAAAGTCAATCTAAAATTATTGTCATTTTTTATGACGGTGTTACAACGTATACGAATGCTTATAATAATTTTAAAAACATATATATTTCCGTTTGTTGGTGATGTTTTTTGGATGAATGATCACATATAAATAGCAAACTCGACTGCACATTTTATGTTTTAATTATCTTTCATTCAAGGAAAAGAATTTACTTAAGTTGCGCCAAAAGGCTCTTCAAATGAACACCATTTTTGCTTCGTGACTTTGATATGTTTTCGTTTTGGGATGACCTTTCGTCCACAAACGACATATGTTGCCACGTGTTACAGGTTATCCTGTACAGAACATCAAATAGTTACAAGAACACGTTTAATAGTTTAACAATCGTTATAAATACGTTATGGCAATCAATGAAACTCAAGAAACTCTTTCAGTGGAGAAATTCTTGTTATTATACAAACCTTTTACAACATAACACCAGTTTTGAATATACAATTATAAACAAACGGGGTTACCGCATTTAAACGGTCAATGCAAACCATGTGAAGGCTAAAACAAGTCGCCTTTTCACTGATAATGCGATTATATTTCCGGGATAATACTGGATATAAAATATATCAACATTTATGCACACATAATGTTCAACTGATATATACATTGGTTATTGATATACTTACAAGAATGTTTGTTGATGAATGGTGTGAATGATATATATTTAATCTGCTCTCAGCATTATGGGAGTTATTTTTTGAGGACGTTTTGAACTTCTTAACTATGGTTATAAAATTGTGTATTATATCTTTTAGTCAGAATTGGTATGGAGTCACCTGTCACAGATTTGGGTAAGGCGGTTAATTCTGAACTTGACACTTACATGTAACAAAAAAAAAATCTAAAAAAAAAAACAACCCCAAAAAAACATATATGCATTGTTTGCAGATAGAATAGTTTAACTGGACAGAATTACCAATAAAAGATATAGTCCGACAATATTTCCCAGAACTTTAGATTGAAGAAATCTTTTAAATTGACATTTTCGACTAATACAAACACGCTGATATTGGAACTTAGGCCAAATAAAAAAATAGGTCCGTTTCCGGTCGCCCGACCGTGTCTCCAGAATCGGGGCCGACCCTCAATTTTTTATTGGGGTCGCAAAAAAAAAAAAAAACGTGTTCATTTTCGTTTTTTTTTCGGTTCATTTCTCCATTCTAGTACCAGAAAGACAAAAAAATAAAATAATAAAAAAAAAATCCCTACCTACCGACCCTGTTATTTTTTCCAAGGAGACCGGAAACGGACCTATTATTTTTTTTTGGCCTTTAACTTATAAATTCTGAGATTTTTAGCGATTGATTTGTACATTTCGGGAAAATATATCAACCGTTTTCAACAAGGTTAAATGCACGAGTTCCTCACAAACGAAATGGTTTGCAATGAAATTATCACCCTAAAGTTTCAAAGAACTGATCCTCGTTTAAAATGCATTTCATTATTTCAATGTTTATTGGGGCTTTAAAGTGTGATTACAATCGACTGATCACGTGACAGTAGTTTCGTGTTTCAAAGATACTTTGCATTACCGAGTATACTATCTTTCAATCGTTATGCTTATTATAAATATTAACGCACAACGGCCATGATGTACAAGGTGGATTATACAGTTAACATGATAAATCTTACGATATTGCTGTTAAAGAATCCTGACGGGTTTCACATTTGAGTCGTGTTCTGAGAAAACTGGGCATAATGCTTGTGCGTTAATTGTCATCCCAGATTAGCCTGTGCAGTTCGCACAGGCTAATCCGGGACGACACTTTCCGCCTAAACTGGATTTTCGCTAAGAAGAGACATCATTTTAACGAAAAATTCCATATATATACAAGCGGACATTGTCGTCACTGATAAGCCTGTGCGGACTGCACAGGCTAATCTGGGATGACAATTTACGCACAAGCATTATGCCTAGTTTTCTAAGAACACGACACAAATGTCCACGCGTCATGGCCGCTTTTCATTACAGTGGCTAAATATCGAATACAAATACACAAAATATCAAGTATTGCTTCAAAGCAGATTTATTACGGTACACTATTCGTAACATAGAAAAAGAAACACAAAACATATATTCATTAGAGAAGAATTATAAGCACAATTTTACAATCTTATAGAAAGAACATTACTTCATTAAAATCAGAGTATTTAGCAGCAAAAGAAAACTATCATATGATTTTAAAATCAGGTAACTATTTTTACACTTAAAAATCCGATAGTAAACAGTATTATTCACTTGAAAAAATATATTAATAAAACATAATGTATAATACAGTTGGAACTTTTTGTAAAAACAGTTTTATATGATAATTTAATCGAGCTGGTCTGTATAGTGAAAAAAGTAACACAAATTAATAAAAATAAACATACCTCCATATGCAAACATTAAAATGTAGATTCATTTATTAGCTCTACGCTAAGCATAATGCAAACAATGTATAATGAATTAAAATACATACATACAATATAAGTATCTAGCAAACATTTATATAAAGTTTCAACTTCAACAAGATCGTCATTAAAGCGGGACTGTACGATTTTTACATGTGTTAAATTTTAATATATTGATTAAATTATGTTACGATGACTCAAAATTGGCAATAAAAATTATACATTGAAGACGAATTTCATAAAATGCAGCAAAGACAAGTTAGCGCTGGTTAAAGCCGATACCGACACTTTTACTCGTATTTGTAAGGAAACAAAATTGTGTCTTTGTGTCGTATGAACGAATCTGCACTAAAACTAAATTTAGATTCACATCGTACATGCATGATATACATGCTGGCTTATTTGGCTTCCAGCCATTTAAGATTTCAGATTTAAATATCTGGCCTATTTCGCATTTTTCGACACATGTTCTTCTTAACTTTTATTTTAATTTATATTGAAATATATGTATACTAATTTTTAACAGATTTAAAAAAAAAATCATAAATATTTGACAAAATCGTACAGTCCCGATTTAAGCTAAAAGAAATAAAACCGCTGCACAAATATGCATCAGCAAAAAACGTTTAAAATATAGCAAACATTTTATCTCGTCATTTTCCAACGTTGGCAATCAAGACCGACACAGGTCGCGGTCAATGAAGCAGGGGCAACAGTAGCGGCCGCAGTGAGCGCTCATGTACTGACTGTATGCGGGGTCCAGACAGTACTTCCGGTCGTACTCTTCACATCTCTCTGTGTCGGTACGTGGACTGTCCACAGCGCCTATAGGGGTCAGCGTATATGTTATGTTTATACTATAAATATAAATATTCTAAATACAATAATGGGATCTTTCCATTGTACAAAACAGTACTTCCGGTCATACTCCTCAAATGGGTCGTCATAAGGTATATCCGAAGCTATCCGCACAGGCTAATAAGGGACGACACTTTCCGCCTTAATTGGGATTTCACTTAGAAGAGACTTCCTTTTCTTCGAAAAATACTATAAAAGCGGAAAGTGTCGTCCCTGATGAGCCTGTGCGGACTGTACGGACATATCTGGGACGACACTCTACTCATATGCATTAAGCACAAACTCTTCTTACCGATGCACGGCCAACAAGTGGCTTGGCAGTTCTTCTCCCCCCAGCCCCGGTACGGACCCAGTACGCATAGATCCAGCGCCCGGCCGTTGGTTATGTACTGCCCACACCTTTCATCTAGGTCTCGAGGGGGAGCTGTTATAATATTACAATACGGTCAAGGTTATAGTTCATGATCATACATCGTTCCTCACAGTTGACTACTGACATACCGATATACATGTACACGCCATATTCTCATGTCTGTGCAGTTTATGATCGCAACTAATGGTTTAATAAGCAATACAATTATTTTACAAATGAAAACATTATCTTCTCATGCGTTTGAAAACTTCGAGCTTCTTAAGGTCGCCGTGGCGTTTTGGATGTGTTGTCCGCTTAGCGACCGAGACGTCACGTGTTAAATCTCATATGAAGGAGCGTTCTTTAGATCTCCCCAAAATATATCAAGTACTGGTTCTACTCAGGGAGCATACAAGAGAGCGTTTCTATAAGCCTTAGACTTGCGATGCAATCGAGCTTAAAAATAAGCTTTTACTAATTCAATTATTTCACAAATGAAAATATTATCTTCTCATTCGTGCGCAAACTGTGAGCTCGCGAATAAAATACGTACCTTGTTTTGCGAAGACCCCACACATCTCGCTACAGTTGACCTTTTTTTTATTTTATTTATAGGATGTCTCTTAGTGAAAATCAGGTTTAGGCGGAAAGTGTCGTCCCTGATTAGCCTGTGCGGACTGCACAGGCGTATCTGTGATGACACTACGCACATGCAATCAGACCAGTTTTCCGAGAACACAGCTCATTTGATAACGGTATTATAGACTTATACAACTATAAATTACTATGTTTTAGTCCACTGGATGCAAACACAATGTACAGATAAGTAAAGAGGCTATGAATTGGTGAATATAAGGTTGTAAATAAGAGCTCGTTATTCACGGTGCCCCAATTTTTTTAAATCAAGAAACATATTTTATCTCGTGGCCTTAATTAGTTTCTCGCTACGATAAAATTCACTTTTAGATGCCAATAAGAGCCATTACATTTCCAATCATACATACAGGTAATTGAGCACCAGAATGTTTATTTTATGTGGTATAATTTGAGTTGTTATAAAAAAGTAAGAGGCCTAATTTGTTGTCAATGTGACTATAAGCTTTTAAGTGTACCTTCTTTTCAAACTGCCATAGACAATAAGAACGAAACGAATTTCGGAATTATCGACATTACATGCACTTGTCGGTGCACAATTAACGTTGATCAATTCTGCCCTTATAATGACACACGGTCCATGGTTGCTTTATCCACATAACATACACATGTCGGTGCACAATTAACGTTGATCAATTCTGCCCTTACAATGACACACGGTCCATGGTTGTTTTAGCCACATTACACACACGTGTCGGTGCACAATTAACGTTGATCAATTCTGCCCTACCAATAACACACGGTCCATGGTTGCACACTTCGAAGACGTCAGGTGGTTCCAGACCTAGACACAGTGATTCGTCGACAACTTTGTTGGAAGAGGCACTCTCAAAACATAGATATCTCGCCCTCTGCATTCCCTCACTGCACGTCTTGGAACACTGCAGTGAACAGTTATACTATTTTATGGTGCTGATAATCAGGAGCATCAGTATTTCTGACGAATGCTTGTTGGGCCATTAATTATGATACTGACCTACTGACCTGGGAATATCCCATCCACCCCTGTCTCTCCAACATCCGAACCTACCAGCACTGTACCCCTTCTTGAACTTCTTTGGGCAAAGATGATACTATATATTAACTGATTATTCGAGCTATAGATAGTTAAATACAGCTTCAGCAAAATAACAAATCTTGCAGAAAGAAAAGGTTTAAATTAAAATTCATTGTACAACTCATTTTATAGTTATAAATGCATATGCATCTGAGTTAAGCTATGAAACACATCCTCCGTCTCTACCACATCCCGCCCCAACATTGTCTGTATCACATCCAATCAACCTGTGTCACTTCTACATCTTAATCTTCCTGCGTACATACAACATCCTACCCTTTTTGTATGCCTCCAACATCATACCTGTGTCACCCTCACTTTCCTCCAGACACCACATGGTTCCAGAACGCACGTGATGTTGGAATCAGGTTTGGTAAAACCGAGGCAGCGATCATCGCTCAGCATCTACAATTACACGATCGCATAGTATTTTTATTCCAAACATATATTAACAATCATGTATTTTATATAATATTGCAATTATTTATCTACCTTCACCGCAAAGTGTCTCTACAGACTCGTCTGAATAGACTCACATGGTCCTGACGCATCTTTTCCTGACTAATCTGGTGTTTACCCACTCTAGGCTTGTTTAATATGCATAATCATTAAATTTGTCTCGCCTTTACCCACTTGAGTCGTGACTTTGACAATTGGTCTGGTCTTAACACACTCGAGTCTTTACTGACATGATTTGGCTGGTTTTTACTCGTGATAATCGTTACTAATTGATTGATTTGATCTTTTTCAACTTGGGTCTTGACTCACCTGGTCCATCCCATCCGCCAGCTGCATACACGACACGTTTCGCAGCTTGATTCCCTGTCCACAGTTCCCGGAACAGAATCCCCAGTAAAACGTCACCCATCTGTACATAAAACACGGTGAAGTATCAAACCAGACGCCACTCACTTGAATATAAAACACGGTGTAGTAACAGACCAATCAGTATAAAAACATGGTGTTTAATCAGACCAAAACGTCTCCTATGTTGGCAATTTTTCATCATAAGAAATGCATTTGTATTGTTATAAAATATATATGAGGAAACAAATTTCAAATATAAACATGTAATTTAAGACCAATAAAAATGGGCCTTTGATTCATAATTTTCAGCTTTTCATGTTTTAGGTCGAAACTTTGTGCGGCTTCGTATATATGCTTTTCAAAAAACACACACACATATATACATACGGCGATGTTCCAAGTGTGAATTAAAAGCGTTTATGGGTTTGCCTGTGACACCACATGTCTGCACATGTGTAGATACCGAAATTAAGATAAGATATCACGCGTCACCTTTAAATAACATGTTAAATGACAATCAAGACCTTATTCATGCCAGGGACCTACACAAATAGGTCCATGTCCATGCTGTGTTTTATTACTCTTAAACGAATGCAGATGAACCTTATTTCTACTAATTACGTAATTTATATTTAAAAAANTAAAATAAAAATTGCAGAAATTATTCCTCCTTCAGCATTACGCAATATGGCATGAAGCATCATGGGTAATCATCACTGCTGTGACGAGCTCAACTTCAGCTTATCTTCAAGAACCTTGTTCTGGGAAAACTAGGCTTAATGCATATGCATAAAGTGTCATCCCAGATTACTATGTGCAGCCTGCACAGGCTAATCTGGTATGACACTTTACGCTCATGCATTAAGTCCAGATTTGCCAAAATTAGATTCAAAAGTTCTACATAATCCCATGCACACATTTGCAGGCTCGTACCTGCTGAGCGGGGGCCATGAGTGCGTCTTGGTCAAGTGGCACATGGACTCGGGCTACAAGGACTTCCTGCCACGCCTGGGCTCACCGATCAACCATGTGACCTGCTCCCATGACAACCAGCTCTACGCCACCTGCCACACAGAAAATGGTAATATAGTTTAATTATTTTGGACTTATTCAGAAGGTCCAAATTCTTGGTTAACCCAAAATGATGTATTTTGTCTGACATCAATACTGGTTGATGTTTTCTTAAAATGGTAAAACAGTTTTTTTGTATGCCCCCTGCATCCACAGATTGTGGTAAGGCAGATAGTTATTGGCCTTTCCATTTGTTTGGTTGTTTGTTCTTCAGTCCATATGAGTTAAATCCAAAGTGACACATTTTGTATAACATCAATTATTTGTCCTCCAACGCTTCAATACTTGAGTGGATAATGTCTTTGAAAACCTTTCAATACACTCACATCACCTGACATCATTTGGACCTTGACATTAACCTACTGTTGAATTTGGGTTAATGCAGAAGGTCCAAAATCTTGGTTAACCTAAAATAATATGTTGCGTCTAACATCAATACCGCTTTCTACAAAGCTTTGATGCTTGCATGGATGTTACCTATAAACACTTTCAACACACCCACATGTGACCTCATATTTACCTTGACATTGGCCTATTTCGGACTTGAATTTTTTCAATGCATCAATATTGAGAAGGCTTCCACTGGGGGCATTTGCATATATTTAACACAGGCCAGGGTCTAGTTTTCATCAACGAAATGAGCTATTGTCTGATTACAAGTATATTTATGGGAGATGGTAGTTACATTAGTTTATAAAGAGGTGTCAATTTTCAGGATTATTCCTGAATTCAGGATTTAAGCCCTAAAGGAAAACTTTTGATATAAAACAGAGGATTGTTTTGGTTATTTTAAGCATTCTTGTCACAAAATGTCATCTTAAACACAAATTATTGACCTTTGGCATATTGTTTACAAAGGAAACATAATTTAATGAATAATTAAAACTCTTTTGACTCTGGCCCCCAAATTCTAGGATGATTTTAAGGATTTAAGATTAAGGCCAATTGACACCCCTGTTTATACCTGACAAAATAAAATATGCCTGCAAATTTTCTGAGAAATAAAATTGTGCATTGTTCTGGATTGTAAAGAAAATATAGATTGAGCCCTGTGTGATTATCAGTGTAAATCAAAAGGATCAAAAGCATGTTTAAAGGTATAATGTGGTGTTGGAATATTAAACTAGTTTGTAGAAGATATTACTTTAATCCTATCTGACAACAAAAGTAAAAGTGTTGGCCTTTATTTTCAGTGCATTTACTTTCTAATATATCTGAGCCTAGCTCTTGGTAAACAGTGCTTAAAGTGTGTGCGAAAAGCGTCGTTCCAGATAAGCCTGTGCAGTCTGCTTGGCTAATCAGGGACAACACTCCGTCTAGACAGGTTTTTTGTTAAAAGACTTCTTTTACATGAAATTTTCCATAAATCGGAAAGTGTCATCCCTGATTAGCCTGTGTGGAGTGCACAGGCAAGTTTGTGAAGACACTTTACGCACATGCATTCAGCGCCATTTCCCCAGAGCGAGGCTGATATATCTTCAGTCTTTACTTCCCTGTCTGCAGTGATCCAAGTAATCAGCAGCACGTTTACCATCAAGCACGTGTACCAGGGGCTGACCCGTACCCACAACCCACACGGGCCCCCCCACCCCTGCCCCACGGGCCTGCTGTGTGACCCGCGGTCTGGGGCTCTCGTGCTCAACGGGAAAAACGGACACCTACAGTTCTACTCGGTGCAGGCTGACAGGCAGATGTACAACGTGAGTGGATTTGCATTAGGGCTGATGGGTCTCTAAGACTTTAAATTTGTGGTTCTCAGATTTCCGGAAAAAAAAGAGGAATATTCCAATGTATTTGTGTTGAATTCTTGAATCGGTCAACCCACAAAATCTACAAATATTAATGTCCCTCGAATAATTATTATTGTACAGTATGTACAATTGCAGCAGCTATATGGGTTACGAATTGTGTCAATCACTATTAATAATTGCACACATACAGTTTAATTTTTGTTATGCCCCCGAAGGTGGGCATATAGTGATCGCAATGTCCGTCTGTCCTTCTGAAATTCTGTCACACTTTGTGTTCAGGTTTCGAAAAATGTTCGTAACTTATGTATCGCTTCAGATGTAACCTTCATATTTGACATGCATGTGTATCTCATGGAGCTGCACATTTCGAGTGGTGAAAGGTCAAGGTCATCCTTCAAGGTCAAAGGTCAACAAAAAACAAAAAAAACAAAGCGGCGAAGTAGGGGGCATTGTGTTTCTGATAAACACATCTCTTGTTGTTAGTGAATATCATTGTTTATATTCAAATAAGTATCTATAATGACTTATAAGCTGCTCTGTGAATAACGACATTTTGTTTGAGTTTAAGAAAGTTCGCCACAGAATAATCAAGAAAAAACATGTTTACAAAATATGTTTTTCAGTAGTCTATCTATTTCGTGTTATAAGTACAAGGTCTTGTCAAAGATACCATGAAACTTGCACATTAAAATACTCTTGTTTTGTATATATACTGTGTAGAGTCCTCTCTTCACATCTAAGAGCTAGCAATTTATATGAGACTTGCTCTGAGAAAATGGGGCTTAATAAATGTGAGTAAAGTGTTGTGCCGAATTAGACTGTGCAGTCGGAACAAGCTAATCAGGGACGGCACTTTCCGCTTTAATGGATTTTAAGTTTTCGTTTTAAGGAAGTCTCTTTTAAAACAAAAATTCTGTATGGACTGCACAGGCTAATCTTGGACAGCACTTTACGTGCACATGCATTATGCCCAGTTTTCCCAGAACGAGAATCATATATTCCTCATCCAGATAATCAATGCTCTTAACCCTTTCCCGCTCAGAAGGGAAGTGAACATGGCTAATGCAAACAGCATAAAACCAGAACAGCCTGCGAGTAACTTGCAGTCTGTTAAGATTGTATGCTGTTTGCTGCTCATCAGTACCTTAGAGTTGAAAAATAAGCCTTTTAAACATGAATCTATAACGAACAGTCTTTTATTACATTTGATTGTCTTAGGGACCACACATGCATCAAAATGTGTATCTGAGTGGTAAAAGGTTACATCACACTCATTATTCCCCGCCAGAGGGGGAGGGATATTGTTTTGGCGTTGTCCGGCTGTCCGTCCGGCACTTTTGTGTCCGGAACCATATCTTGGAAGTGCTTTGGCGGATTTCATTGAAACTTGGTATGAGTATATATATGGATAAGAGGATGATGCACGCCAAATGGCATTGTACACCAACTGTTAATAACAGAGTAATGACCCTTTGTATCTTGAAAAAATGCTTTTTACTTTAGACACTTCTGTGTCCGGAGCCATATCTTGGAAGTGCTTTGGTGGATTTCATTGAAACTTGGTATGAGTATATATATGGATAAGAGGATGATGCACGCCAAATGGCATTGTACACCATCTGTTAATAACGGAGTTATGGCCCTTTGTATGTTGAAAAAATCTTGTTACTATAGGCACTTTTGTGTCCCGAGCCATTTGGAAGTGCTTTGGCGGATTTTATTGAAACTTGGTACCAGTATATATATATATATTGATAAGAGGATGATGCACGCCAAATGGCATTGTACACCATCTGTTAATAACGGAGTTATGGCCCTTTGTATCTTGAAAAAATGCTTTTTCTGTGACAAAGCTCTAGTTTGGCGGGGGATATCAATTCAACGAATTTGCTTGTTATATTTTGATAATTTCCTTGTAGTTGGACATTGTCTGCCAGAACTTCATCTCCGCCGAGAACCTGGACCGACCCCTTGTGGTGACAGAGGTGACATGTGCTGCATTTGACGACACCGGCGCATGGCTGGCCACCGTGGAGTACTGGAATGACGAGATCATCACGCCTGAAATCACCCTTAAGTTCTGGTTCTTTGATGAGGAAAAACAGAGGTAGGAATAGGGCATGTTTATAGCTGAGCATTAAACAAAAAAGGCTTTCAAGTAACATAAAATAATAATCAACTTTTATTTTAAATATTTTTTGCTTTCTCAAGACATTGGTACTGGAAATCTATCTTTGATGTATACAAACGCAAACATTTTTTAAGCTACGATTTTTTTAACATGTATAAATTGCTGTAGTATTGAACAGTCTGTACATGATTTATAAAATTAGTACAGAAAATACCGAGTATGTTGAAAATGATTGGATGCTCACTGATTTACAGAATTATTACTTAAATTCAATGATTTATGTATGCTTGATAGACAGACAAATCAAGATAAAAATAAGCAGCCTACTCAAAGTATGACATATTCATATACATCATATAATGTTACTTATGGACCTCTGAAATACAGATGGTGTCATCTGCATATTAACCGGGACAGCTGATGGAATCTTGTTGTTCAAGACACAATAGTCATTTATTTTTAACTGTTTTTCAGTCAATTAGTTTTTGGTTAGTTGTATTTCTATGTTCGTAGCAAAGTTGTATTTCTATGTTTGTAGCAATCTAAAGTAACAATTGCAAAGATATACAAACATTCTGTATGATATGAAGTACTTTAAGAAGAAACGAAGGGAATTTGAAAACCATTTCATTCTGATTGCAGCTACGTTCTCAACACGACAGTGGAGGCACCACATATGGAGGCAGTGCACACACTGAAAATGAGGCCTGGGTCAGGGGTCAAGGGGTCACAGGCCATGGCAGTGACTGCAAGCGCAGATGGGAAGTTCAAACTGTGGCGGGTGGCTGATGACACAGATATATACAGTAAGTGGGCATGTTAGAGCGTGAAAAATGGGAAACTCCTTTGGAAATATTAAGATGAATTGAGTATTAAATCTATGAATATCTTTAGTGTTTATAACATTCTGTAGATAATGTCCTTGTAATATTACTGTTAACATTGATAGTAACATTATTCTGTGTGATTTATTGTTTGAATTATTAGTTTATAACACATAAACATTGACTATATAGCCCACATACAAGTGCATATTTATGATAGCTAGACATGAATAAAATTGCCATCTTACTGATAAACATGCAGTCACAACTCAAGCAGATAATATTATACAACCGATCATGCACTTGGGATGTTTTGAAAAAAGTTTGTTTTATTCTGTTATTTTAACTTTTTCATTTTATTAGTTGTTATGTAGACCTCCAGAATTTGATAAACCAATCTTATTTGTAGGTACAAACGGGCTGACCCATTTTAAGGACCATTTAAAGATTCAATCACATAATGATAGTTGATCCAGTATGTGATTTTAAGAAGATTTGAAATGGGTCAGCAGTCAGCTCTGTTTGTACAGCAAGGTTGGTTGGGTTTCCCAAATCTTGCTCATTCCTTAGAACATCTATTGGTTCCTCGCTCTAGGAAAACTGGGCTTAATGCTTGTGCTTAAAAAGTCGTCCCAGATTAGCCTGTGCAGCCAACACAGGCTAAACAGGGACAACACGTTCAGCTTTTATGGTGTTTTTCGTTGAAAAGAAGTATCAAATTAGCGAAAAATCAAATTGAGGCTTAAAGTGTTAGCCAATGCAGACTGCATAGGCTTATCGGGGATGACACTTTACGAACATGTATTAAGCCCAGTTTTCCCAGAACAAGACTCCCTTAGTTGGTTTATATTAAATGCCATGTTTTCAGGATCCAACACAAAGTGGACGTGTGAGTCTGTGGGTTTCTATAGAGACCTTGCGGCAGGAAGTGTGGTGTTCTCGGACGATGGTTCCCTGCTGGCTGTGGTGTTTGGGCCCTGCATCACACTGTGGGAACCAGACAACAATCTCCTCAGGCACACCCTGGTCTCTAACACGTCCTCATACAGTGTCAAGTAAGAATTAGTGAATTGCTTAGATTGGTTAGATAGTTTATAATTGTTTTTTCCCCTCCACACACTGCATTTTGTCATAGGTATTATTTAATGTTCGTGAATAAGTATTGAAAGGTACATAAAAAAAAACAACATTATATGATGTTAATCAGTTAGTTGTGTTACACAGATTATAAAACTGTTGTCAGTTCAATCACAATTGAATTATTGTATGCAAAATGCAACATATTTTGATTGACGATAACGTTCTTTTATACATTCAGGAGTTTCCTTTTATCTTTTATGAGTTGTCAAATAAAATGATTCTTGGTTATTGGAGAACTTGTATAACGCTTTCAGAAGCAAAGTGAAAATGGCTATTTGCAACTAGCTTTAAACCAGCACAGCCTGCGAGTAACTGTTCAAGTTAAATGCTGTTTGCTGCTCATCAGTATCTTGTGTATGGAAATGAAGTCTAAAAACATAAATCTATAATATAAGCTCTGTAATTTAATTTGACTTTCTTAGCGACCATAAATGAGCCAAATACGTATCTGAGTGGTAAAGGGTTATTTGAATACTTGTATAAACTGTGTTTCCTTTTCAGACATGTGCTGTTTGGTCGCCATGGTTGCAGCCCGTACCTGCTGAGTACCACAGAGACCACTCTTACTGTGTGGAGTCTCATCACCTGTGGAAGTGAGTGAACATTTCTTGGTTAAAAATATATGAGCCTCCCTCTGAGAAAAGGGAGTTTAATGCATGTGCGTAAACCGTCGTCCCAGAGCAGCCTAGGGTAAACAGGGACGACACTTCCCGCTTTTATGGAGTTCTGTGTCTTAAGTCTTTTCTAAATGAAAATTCAGTCGAGGTAGAAAGTGTCAGCACTGATAAGCATGTGGCTAATCTTTGACGACACTTTACGCACATGCATCAAACTCCTTTTTTGGAAAGCAAAACTCATATTCATTCAAAAAATTCACAAGATATATTTTAACAAATAAAAATTAATTTAATTTCTCTGTAGTTGTGATTTCTTATTGCAGCCTTTTTAATAAATATTACCTTCCTGAATATCAATCTAGGAGTATTTCATACTCAATTCTCATATTTTGTTCTTTTTGATTGTTATTTTCAAGTTTTTAATGAGTTCCCTGGTCATGTGGTAGATGTTTTTTAAATTTTTAACAAACACAATCTATAAAACTCAGATGAAAGTTTTGAATTGCTTGGTCAAAGTTGCTGGTTTATTTGCCAGATGTGATTTTAAGCATTGTTTTTCCCTGTGCAATCATATCATGAATGCAAGGTCGCCATGGTGTTGTGGTGGAAATAATGTCCACCTAGCTACCGGGAGGTCATGGTTTCGATCCCCATTGCGCACTCGTTCCTTTGATCATCCCCCAAAACACCAGGTACTGGTTCTACCCAGAAAACAGTCTTGAGAATCGTTTAATAAGCCTAAGGCTTTTGATGCAATCAAGCTAGAATAAATCGGTTTAAAGTAAGTTATTAAAGTCAGTCCTCGAAACTGTAACAGTGTGTTGATGGTGTGATTTTTTTTTTCACTTTATATTTTCAGCCTGTTCCTTTTTGATTGTGGAAAAAAATTGCGATAAACCATGAAATTTGGAAAAATTTAATATTATTATGATTATAAATAATAGTAAACCAATTATTTATACTTGCGTTTTTAACTGCGTTCTTAAATTTCTATTATAAAGTGCTAGGGAATTAAATTGCTGTATAATAAATTCAATGAACCAATTTTTGAGTTTATTGCCAAAGTTTGGTATCTTTTTGGGGGAAATTTTGGTCAGATTTTTGGGAAAAATAATTTGCAATTGGGAAGCAGCCTTTTTTACTTTTTGCCATTGGGAAACAGCCTGTAAAAGGCTGTAATTTTGGGCAAAAAAATCACTGGTGTTGATGGTGTTTTTGCAGTCCTGTGGACAGTGGACATCAGTGTACAGTGTGTCGCCCAGGACCCCTTGTCTGATGTCGTGGCTCTCTTCACCAAAAACAAGGACTGTAAGTTGACATACAGTGGAGCCTGACTCTGGGAAAACGGCTTAATGCATGTGCACAAAGTGTCAAACTATGTGTGCCGTCAGCAAAGGCTAATCAGGGACAACACTTTCCACTTTTATGGAATATCTTGTTTAAAGTAAGTCTCTTCTTAAAAAATCCATTGAAGCCGTAAAGTGTCGTCCATGATTAGCCTGTGCGGACTGCATGTGCTGATCTGGGACTACACTTTTCGCACATTAATTGAAGGCTCAGAGGTATTACTGAGCTTTCATGGCATCATGGAGACTTAACGATAAATGAATATTTTTGTATCCCCAGTCAAAAGCGAAGGGATATCAAATTGGCATTGTCAGTCTGTCTGTCTGTCACAAAAAAGGGCTATATCACAGAAACTATATAAGATATCAACATGAAACTTCGTGAGTGTATAGATATCAATGAGGAGAGGTGCCATGTGCAAGAACCATAACCCTACACTTTCTTTAATAAGAGTTATTGCCCTTTTTTTGGGATGAACTTTTCAGGGCTCTATCTCAGATACCATACAATATTTCAACATGAAACTTCATTGGTGTATTGATATCAATGAGGGGAATTGCCATGCTTAAGCACCATAACTCTACATTTTCTTAAACAAGAGTTGTTGCCCTTTGTTGTTTTTGTAGGATGTAACTTTTCAGTGATATATCTCAGATACAATACAAGATTTCCACATGAAACTTCATGGGTGTATAGATATCAATAAGGAGAATTGCCTTGCACAAGAACCATAACCCTACATTTTCTTAAGTAAGAGTAATTGCCCTTTGTTGTTTTTTGTATGATGTAACTTTTCAGGGCTATATCTCAGATACGCTTCTAGATTTGTACATGAATTTTTTTAAGGCTTATACCGTATATCAAGAGTTTTGCACCCATCCATTAACAAAATTTATTTTGCTGGGTATATCATTCAACGAATTTGCTTTTTGAGTTGTAATTGTTGCTTCATTCTTTTGAAAATGTGTAGTTAGAGGTTAATGAAAAGTTCCACAATAACTGACTGTATCCATGACTGTAGATAGCCGTAGAGTGGCAACACCTTGTAGTTGCAGTTACCCCTGTCCTTGGGTGTTTATGTGTATGTTTTTTTCAAGTGTTGCACATTTCATGTCTAGCTCATTACTTTGTTGTAAATTATGGAGTTTCAAAATAAATTCATATTCCTTATTTATATATTGTGAAAGTACATGTTTTTGTCTTGCTCTTAACTTTGTCGTGCATTATGTGATTTTGAAATATGTTTGCACAGTGGACACTTGGAGTTGTTTGCAAATTCCTTATATGTATACAATGCAGATACAGGATTCGAGTCCAGACTATAACTTTGTTATGCATGATGGGATTTCTATATAAATGGCCTCAAATGATTATCAAACAAGGACGATGTGTTGCATGCAAAAAACATATCACTGGCTTCAAGATCAAAGTCAGATTTGACACTTGGAGTTGTCGCATATTCCTTATATATATTTTGTCAAAGCGCATGTGTGTGTCTCCGTCATTTCATTGTTGGGCATGAAGCGATTTCAAAATAAATGTGCACACATGATCATCATATCTTTACAACATGTCACGTGCAACATTCATATTTCTCACGTCAAGGTCACAATAGACACTTTAAATGTTGAGCATATTTATTATATGTATATAGTGAAAATAATCTTTGTGTCCAGCCATTTACTTTGTTGTGCATGTCAGGATTTCAAACTAAACTGGATTAAATGATTAAATCATCACCATATCAATAGAAGGTGTTGTGTGCAAAACCATTTGGCATGCCTAAAACTCAAGGTCAAAGTTTACATTTAGAATTGGGAATATTCCGTATATTGCCAAGAACTTTGTCATGCAATATGTTCTTTAAATAATAATAATATCTGGATGATGTGTGGCATTAAAAATCATGTTGGTCACTTTGAGGTCAAGGAGACAGTAGACACTTGAAGTTTGTTGATAATCCTTATAATCAAATAGTGTTAGTAGATGTTCATGTGGCTGTAAGTTCTGTTTCTTTATAGCGTATTGGCAAAGGTATACATCATTTCATGATGGCATGTGTTATGCACCAAAAATGTTGCTTGCTTCAAGGTCATTGTCACATATGTGAAATTGGCTTTATATGTAGCAACAGTTACAAAGCACTGGTACATAGGTACTATATTATTTGCTCATATTATGGGTGGCACACAACACTCGTTTCTGTGTTCAGTGAAATATAGCGTGGGCATTTGTTTCCTTCAGACACATTTCTATTTTAATTTGAATTGATGTTGTATAATGGAACTGTCACTTAGAGAAATTATATACCAATATTGGTAAGATGTTGTTTTCATTAAGTATGTAGACTTTGCTTAAAAAATGAGCCTCATTTTGGGAAAACTAGGCATAATTCATTTGTGTTAAGTGCTGTTCCAGATTAGCCTGTGAAGTCCACACAGGCTTATCAGGGAAGACACTTTTCCCCTTTATGGAATTTTTCATTTAACGGGAGTCTTCTTAATGAAAATCTACTGTAGGGGAAAAGTGTTGTCCCTGGTAACTGACCACTTTTAGTGAATTTCCGTTTAAATGAAGTCTCTTCTAAACGATAATGGAGACTTAGCGGAAAGTGTCGTCCATGATAAGCCTGTGTGTAATGCACAGGCTAATCTGTTACAACGCTTTACGCTCATGCATTAAGCCCAGTTTTCCCAGAACACTGCTAATTAAAGTCATTACGATCATTTCAGTGTTTGTGTTCCGCCCCTGTGACCCAACACCGCTATTTTGCCATGTTGCTGTTAGTAAGAGTGCAGTGGCAAGTGCAGCATTCATACCTCACACCAAGAAGAGTCAGTACAGGGGGACAACTCTGTCATGGCAGGCCCAGTCAGAGTTATACTTCATGAATAATGATCAGGAGCTTCTCACCGTGGCTTTGAATGATAACAGGAGGACGGCTAGGAATAAGGAAGATGTGGTAAGAAATGGTGCATGTTGTTTAATTGGGTGTGGTTCTCTTAATTTGTATGAATTGCATGATTTATTGGAAGAAATACCCAGTAACAGGTGTTTTAGTACCTGTTGTATTTACTTTCAATTGTTGTTGGCAATTTAGTTGCCTGCTATAATTGCATTATATTTTAACTTTAACTGTATTCATTTTGATCAATATTTATCTTGGTGTTCATGTTTGAGACTTTGAAAAGGTACATATTTGAAATACTTATGTCTGTTGCTTATGAGCATGTTCTGAGTTGAGAAAAAATGAGAATGTTCATGAAACTGCGCCAAGAACTGTTCAGGTCAGCTACTGATGATATATGTGTCGCGTTTTGAGAAAAACTGGACATAATGCATGTGCGTAAAGTGTCGTCCCAGATTAGCCTGTGCAGTCTGCACAGGCTAATCAGGGACGACATTTTCCGCCTTAACTGGATTTTCGCTAAGAAGAGACATCATTTTAACGAAAAATTCCATAAAAGCGGAAATTGTTGTCCCTGATTAGCCTGTGCTGACTGCACAGGCAAATCTGGGATGACAATTTACACACAAGCATTATGCCCAGTTTTCTCAGAACACGACACATATTGTCATGTGATTTATTTGTTGTTGATCTTCTTAAGGTGCAATTTGAGTCCAACCTGCCGAGATCAGCGCTTAGTTTGTTGATGAGTCACCATAGCAACAAGTCTGGGTCAAAGGTCAACACTGAGATGGTTACTAGGCAACCAAGTGGCAAGTTTTTGCGAGAGGTGAGATATGGGGCTTAGTCCATTGTTTGAGATAATTGTTTAATAAATAAATCCTTACGTGGTAATATGACATTTTCATTAAAAAGTGTATATTTCCTAAAAATTAAAATATGTTCCTTTCCCCTTCCTGACCGACCGACCCACTTAAATATCTTCGTTCCAAATTTTTATATGGAATTTCAAGGTGGTAAAAGAACGCAACTGTAATGCAGGGTTTAGAAAAAAAGTGTTCATGATCTCAATCTACAATGGAACACAATATGATAGTTAGCCCCAGTTTGCCATAGGGAGATTTGTTAAGGGGATTATGTGTGATGTTAAGTTCTAATTTGTTTGAGTGCCAACTGTTCCAATGCTGATGCAGATAGATATCCCAACATTCTCAAACAATATAAAATTTCACTTCCTTTTTGTGCGGATTGCAAATGTGCCTTTTAAAAAGAGTAATGATGTTTAGGTTTTCCTGCTGATTCTTTTAAAAAATCCAAAAGAAAAATGAAAGGGATTATTATTAACAATACAAATTGTATTAAAAATTTATATTTAACATGTTTTTTTGTTAAATAAGAAACAACTACCAGTTATAAATGAATAAATATTTTGCCGTTTCTTGATAAAGAAAAAACTATCAGTTCAAATATGCATAGAGATGTTTTTACAATCTTTTCCTTCTACCATATTAAGCTAATCAAGTGTAAATTAAATACATAAAATATATTTTGCCAGTTCTTGATTGAGAAAACGCCATCAACATATGCATAATTATCAACCATTCAAACATATATTTTAAAATGTATCATTCATATTTTACCAGATTATTGTTTTATAAGAAACAAGAATCAGTTATAAATAAATAAATTACATTTTCCCATTTCTTGATTAAGAAACTGCCATCAGTTAACATGTCCATAAAGATATTTTTACTGTCTTTTCCTTCTACCATATTCAGCTGTTCAGTTCGGCCTGCCACGTACAGCCATCAGTGAAGAACCTGTGTAGACCTTTCATACAGTCTCTACTGATCCCCTCGGCACAGTTCAGGTCAGTGGACAATAACAGGGGGTACTGGGACAACTGGGCTTTTTGCATGTGTTTTAGTGGCGTCTCAGATTAGCCTGTGCAGTTCCCTCAATCATGCCTATCTGGGACGACACTTGCCGCTTTTATGGATTTTTTTGTTTATAGAAAGTCTTTTTAGCTCACCTGATTGCTCAGGTGAGCTTTTAGGATCGGTCTTTGTCCGTCCGTCATCCACATTGGTTTGTAAACACTCTAGAGGCCACATTTCTTGTCCCAGCTTCATTAAACTTGGTCAGAAGATTTGTCGATCGAGTACGAAACTGGGTCATGCAGGGTCTAAAACTAGGTCACTAGGTAAAAAAAAAAGAAAAACCTTGTAAACACTGTAGAAGTCACATTTCATGCCCAATCTTCATGTTACTTTGTCACAATGTTTGTCTTAATGATATGTTGGTCAAGTTTAAAAGTGGTTCCGGTCCGTTGAAAAACATGGCCGCCAGTGAGTGTGCTGGGCAGTTTTGCTTATTTGGCTATAGAGAAACCTTGTAAACACTCTAGAGGCCACATTTCTTGTCCGATCTTCATGAAACTTGGTCAGAAGATTTGTCCCAATGCTAACTCGCTTGAGTTCAAAACTGGGTGATGCTGGGTCAAAAACTAGGTCACTAGGTTAAAAAAAAGAAAAACCTTGTAAACACTGTAGAAGTCACATTTCTTGTCCGATCTTCATGAAACTTGGTCAGAAGATTTGTGCCTATGATACCTCGATCAAGTTCGAAACTGGGTCATGCTGGGTCAAAAACTAGGACACTAGGTAAAAAAAAGAAAAACCTTGTAAACACTGTAGAAGTCACATTCATGCCCAATCTTCATGTAACTTTGTCAAAATGTTTGTCTTAATGATATGTTGGTCAAGTTTAAAAGTGGTTCCAGTCCGTTGAAAAACATGGCCGCCAGTGGGGCGGGGCAGTTTTGCTTATTTGGCTACAGAGAAACCTTGTAAACACTCTAGAGGCCACATTTCTTGTCCGATCTTCATGAAACTAGGTCACTAGGTCAAAAAAAATAAAAACCTTGTAAACACTGTAGAAGTCACATTTCATGCCCAATCTTCATGTAACTTTGNCTCGGTGCAGTTTATGTAAGAACATGTGTAGACCATTCATACAGTCTCTACTGATCCCCTCGGTGCAGTTTATGTAAGAACATGTGTAGACCATTCATACAGTCTCTACTGATCCCTCGGCACAGTTCAGGTAAGAACCTGTGTAGACCATTCATACAGTCTCTACTGACCCCCTCGGCACAGTTTATGTAAGAACATGTGTAGACCATTCATACAGTCTCTACTGATCCCCTCGGTGCAGTTCAGTCAGTGGACAATAACAGTGCTTACTGGGACAACTGGGCTTTTTGCATGTGCGTTAAGTGTGGTCTCAGATTAGCCTGTGCAGTTTCCTCATGCTTATCAGGGACGACACTTTCTGCTTTAATGGAATTGTTTGTTTATGGGAAGTCTCTTCTAAATGAGTATAGGCGAAAAGTGTCGTCCCTGATTAGCTTGTGGCTAATCTGGGACGACACTTACGCACATGCATTAAGCCAAGTTTTCCCATAACGAGGCTCAATTACGAGTCACATAGTGTGTTTTTCATCCGAGTTATTTTTATAATAGCTCAAATGGTAGAATGCTGAACCACAAATTTGAGGATGGCAGGTTCAATTCCTGGCGAAGCCACATAATGTGTTTTAGGTGTTGGACGTACAATTATTTCTACGTCAATTCTTCCCCCTAGGTTCTACCTCTGATTGTCAGTTACTGGAAGAAGTATGTGCACTTAGTACTGGTAAACTTGTCTACCCCAGGAAAAGTTTCAGTAGGAAAACTGACTGCTGTGAAATGACTGATAATAACTAAATAGAGTTGAAAGCACGAATTAACAAACACATTCTTGAATGAGGATAGATGAGGATTCATTTTGAAATAAAGATAATTGTTTCATTAATTTAACCAAATGTTAAAAAAAAAAAATATGTAAGTGTTTAAGTTTTACTTCAAGTGCATACTCAAAGTCACGTCATGTAATTCATACTTTTGTACTGTTTTTGTTTGAAGCAAAGAACAAGGAGACAGTGACAGTGATGATGATGACATTGATGATGTGGAGACTGCATTATACCATTCCCAGACTGTGTCACAGGACTCGGGGCTGGATTCAGACATGGATGTGGAAATATCTGTAAACCAGTCTGGAGGTGGCAAGGATAGTGACCCATCAGATACAGACAGTCAGATGAAGAGCAATGCTGTCAAACAACATGGTCTTAAACAATTGGGTTCAACAAAGCTCCCTTTGGTTTCCAAGGTTTCCAATAAAACTGTATCGTCAATGGACACAACTGATACTAATTTAGATGAAATACTGTCAGAAAATGTAGACTGGATAAACTAGTTCAGTATGTGTATCTACACTTTTGTTTTATGATCTAAATAAGAAAAAAAACTTATGAATAAATACTGTATTTGCTTAATGACCTATATAAGAAAAAAATCTTATGAATAAATACTGCATACATGAGAAACGCACACAATTGTTTGTATTCATTGCCTTTCATTTTGACATTTAATGTACATAATATATGCATATAAACGGTTAATATATTATGTTGCACTATAAAGCTCTTTATACAATAAGCATATACTGTTCACATAATAGTATTTTGAACATTGAACAGAATTTCTAAACGTCCACTTGATATATTGTACAATATGCAAATTAAATAAAGTTTATACAAAATGTATCCTGGTTCAAAATCAAGTAGAACAAAATTGTGTTTGCATAATTGTAGTCAAAAGATTGATGTTTTAATAATATAGATTTTTACATCGCATGCAGATTAGAGCCACCGATATCTTGAAATCACACTTTCTAAATGTGGACGTTTAGTGTTCAGTGATACCATAGATTTGAGCCTTGCTAATGGTAAACGAGGCTTAATGGATGTGCGCAAAGTGTCGTCGCAGATTAGCCTGTGCATTCCGCACAGGGTAATCAGTGATGACACTTAACGCTTTTATTGAATTTTTTGTTAAAAGAATGTCTAATAACGAAATTCCTGTCAAAGCTAATCTGGGACGACACTTAAAAGCGTGGATTATTCCATTTTTTTACCAAGTGAGGCTCGATTATTATCTTTATCATGCATCAGTTTCCGATGCGGTTTTCCCACCACAGAAGACTACTATTTCTCCTCATTGAAAACTGCGTCCTGTTGTCATCCGATTCTTTAACCCCCGGGCTGTTTATACGATAAAAATGAATGCCTGCCCTCTCTAACTGCGTCTGTGGGTTACGGATTCTGTGGTCACGTGACAGCCACAACTGGTTACGTCTGAAATTGGAGTTTCCCTTTTCGGTCGGATCCTGTCCGCGTGCGGGCGTAGATGCTGCCCGTTTTAGCATTGAATTCCCGTGAAGTTCTCTGCCTGTACCATTGGGCAGATGTGTGTCGGTACCAGTAGCAGACGAGCCATCCATGAAGCGCGAAGGACCCAGGCTCCCTGTGAACCAAGCGTTTGCTGGCGATGAAACCCCTGAAATTGGTGTACCATCATATTTGTCACGATTTTGAGACGGAGACACGTTATAAGCGTTGTCTCTGTTTGTGGTGATTGCATTTTTAAATTGCACATCAACAAAACCAGAACTGGTCTCATTTTCGCCTACCCATGGTTTCCTGGCGTGTCCAACCCGCGCTCTTGGGATTTTTGAAAAACTGTAGTCGAGTTGAAGAGAATGGTTCCTTTCTAATTCCAAGCCATCTTTGTTCATGTAGACTGGGTTCACTCTGCCCGAAGTCGATGTGTTTAAGTTTCCCACAATAATGGACGGCGCGTCAGTAGACAATTCCGTCTCAGAAATGCCCTGGCCTTGCGCATTGACACTGGGATTTCTTTTAATACGACTAGAGATACCTCGCTGCATGTTTGCGTCTAGGAGTTTCTGTCGTTGCTTTAACTTGCGTCTTCTGTAATATATAGGATTGTATCGGTTATGTTCAAAAGATGTTTGTTATGTTTTGAATTACAATTCCGTACAATCACGAGCATACAAACCATGTCAACAGATCTATGTGTCGCGTTCTGAGAATACAGGGAATAATGCTTGTGCGTAAATTGTCATCCCCGATTAGCCTGTGCAGTCCGCACAGGCTAATCAGGGATGGCAATTTTCGCTTTTATGGAATTTTTCGTTTAAATTATGTCTCTTCTTAGCGAAAATCCAGTTTAGGCGGAAAGTGTAGTCCCAGATTAGCCTGTGCGGACTGCATAGACTAGTCTGGGATGACACTTTACGCACAAGCATTAGGCCCAGTTTTCTCAGAACACGACATTTATGGCAACGCTTTTAATTATGATAACCGCAATTGTTTCAGCTAACCGAAATCGTATTCTCCTTATGAAATTGTTCTTCGGCGACTTATTAGCGGTGTGTTGGATATTATGACGGTATTGACATCTCTTACATATTTATTTGCATGCAAATACAGCGTCAAATCTCATTACTATGCTAACCTTTCAAAACTGTGTAAATTGGTTTTAAGTAACATTACTCTTACAAATTAGTTTAGCCTCGCTCTTGGAATAGGGGGTTAAAGGCATGGACGTAAAGTGTCGCCCCAGATTGGCCTGTGATGTCCACACAGACTAATCAGGGAAGACACTTTACGCATTTATGGAAATTGTTGTTTATCAGAAGTGTCTCCTAACGAAAATCCAGTTTAGGCGGAAAGTGTCGTCCATGATTAGCCTGTGCTGACTGCAAAAATTACTCTGGGACGACACTTTATGCACATGCATTAAGCGAAGTTTTCCCAGAACGAGGATTGTGTTCTTTATTTGTTTCATACTTATCCTAACACGTCTGTGAAACGTACAATATGTTATACTAAAAAAAAACGCAAGAAAGCCGCTAACGATATTGATAAATTATCGAATCAATTAAACTAAATAATAATTGACTTGTTTCGAAAATTAGTGTTACGCATAAATATTTATTATGCTGGTTAAATGAGCCTCGCTCTGGGATAACTGGGCTTAATGCATGTGCGTAAAGTGTCGTCCCAGATTAGCCTGTGCAGTCCGCTTAAGCTGGATTTTCGTTTAAAAGGACTTCCTTTAAACGAAAAATTCTTCAAAAGCGCAAAGTATCATCCATGATTAGCATGTGCAGTCAGCACAGAGATGACACTTAACGCACATGCACTGGTAAATTATACAGTTTTCCCATAACGATGCTCAATTTATACGATGGCCCCGCGCGTCTACACGTACTTACTTGTACAGTATTGCAGCGATCACAAAAGCTATAGCCACAACCAAACCGGATATAGCTGCTGCCATGGCGACAGCTATCTGTTGCTTGAAGTCCATGGCGCCCATGACGCTAGACTGGTCAGCAGCGAAACTGTCTATGACATCAATTACGGAATTCTGCGCACAACGTAATCCCGCTTAGTGGTATTGTTCCCTATATCTTTGAAGGGCTCCGTACAAAAACGTCACGTGTAACGTCCTCTTTCAATCGAACAGATACACAATCCCTAAATAGTTCTGAAATTTCTAAATACTATCACTTAATCGCTTTCCATATTGTATGTGTACTAAAGAAATTATTACATTACAATTAAACTTGAAGACGCTTCGTATTCTGCACGAACATAATTCTGACATGCACCAGAAACAACTCCCACGGTAATATATTATATCACGTATTAACAATGGAATATGGCGTCATTTGTTTTTTATATGTGTTACGAATGCGCACTTTGTTACTGTTTGAATCATGTACATTATTTGTATACAATGGTCCATCTAGTTGTAACCTTAAATTTGACAATCACCCGACCTAATGATAGAAGAAAATTGTTGGTTAGTACTGGCGATACGTTGCCCATTTAAAGGGGCATTGCAGGTTAGCCTCGCTCTTCGAAAGCCGGATTTAGTGCTTGTGCGTTAAGTGTCCCAGATTAGCCAGTCCTAATCAGGGACGACACTTTACGTTCATGCATCAAGTCCAAGATTCAACTTGTAAGGGCCGATGCTTCGTATGGCCCTGGACTGGGAAAGTCGGAAACCTGTGAGATTATTGTGCAAACGTCCATACCGACGAGGATTACAAACTAACTAAAGAGAATTATGATACATGTATGAATATAAGCCTCGCTGTGGGAAAACAGGGTTTAAGGCGTATGCGTTAAGTGTCGTCCCAGATAAGCCTGTGCAGTCTGCACATACTTATCAAGGACGACACTTTCCGCCTTGGAATTCAGCCAAGAAGACGATTTCGTTAAACAAAAATACCATTTAAGCGGAAAGTGTTTTACCAGATTAGCCTGTGCCGACTGCACAGGCTGATCCGGGACGACACTTGACGCACCTGCAATTAAACCCGTTGTCCTAGAGCGAGGCTGATATAAGTCTTTGTAACGAAACCGTGGTCGGTGTGGTAAAAACTCCCCCTAACTCAGTGGGCGGATTTTTTTGATTTGTTTTCTGATTTTGTGTTGATGGTCGACTCTACCCATTTAACTGTTAAAAAGAAAGTCGCAGTAAGTGTCTATTGTCTTCTTATTTAATAAAATATTGCGAAGTATAGTTAAACTTGTTAGTAAAGATATCGGTCAGATTCATAACAATAGCCGATGACTTGATTTATTATCACCGCGAAATCACGTCATGACAGTTGATAAGAGATGCGCTTGATATACAGTTGTATTGTTCTTGACACTGCTTGAATAATACCCATAAATAAAACAACAAGAACACCTAATAGAAATATATTTAAAAACAAACGGCATATTTCACCGCTATTTAATATACGTACTTTCCAAATGATCGATGATAAATTATACAAACACTTTATTATTTTACTGATTGCGTTTGATAGTTATCCAAGAACAGAAATAAAAAAATAAAAATAAAAAAAATAAGCCGTACGTGTATTTTGCGTGTTGCATTTAACATAACTGTGAAAAAGTCATTTTTGGTTGTTGTATGAAATATTAGCAAGTTGAAACTGCTTTGCATATTTAACAATATAAACTCCTTTGCGAAACACTAGACACAAATAGAATAAAGTATACTGTATTTCATAAAAAGTATCATAATACCTTTCGCCTCAGCATTGTATCTTTCTTAACATTTATAACAACAATCAATACCGTTTCGGTGTTGTTTTAATATACCAAAGGGATTTCCGCTTACCACATTTATCAAACCGTTGTTGGCCTGTGTCAGACGTGGTAGCTCACTCACCTTCTCTTTCTGGTTTAAAGCCGCTATTTATAGTCGCTTTTAAGGCAGTTAATACATAACTGGTAATTATTCGTCTGGAAAAGAACAGTCTTTTTATTTGCTAACACACGCTTAATACAAACGAAATATATAATATTATACAATAATATACAATACTATACAACAATACAGACTCATATCAGGGTTTATTCAAGAGCCATCTCCATGTATCGCATTCAGAAAAAAGACGATGACAAAAACCAAAACGTTATTATTAAACGGGTTTCGATGTAATAATGATATATTTTTTATCAGTAAGATGTGCCTATTTGTGCAAGCTCGGTGACGAATAGCAAGCGTATACTAGGCTTAGCATGTCTTGTGTTCTTACTTATTCTTGTCTGCGTTGCTGTCTAGCTCAGGTTTTGATATAACTCCAACTTGATAATTTTCCAATGAACTGTTTGGAAAATTTCCCGCCAGTAGGCCCGAATGAATAAATGCAATTTTCGTATTTGTGAAAAATACCAAAACTGTCAGAGATAGAAAACGTGCAATCTACTAAATGCTGACTCATTTATAGTGAAATATAATTGAATTGACAATATATTGTGTGCAGGATAGCGTGAACAAAATTCACATTCTGCATGTGCTAATTTAAAAATTAAAGGGATTCAGCATTGCGTTTTACAAACTGAGTGTTAAGCGGGAAACTATTTTATCTCCAATTTAAAGATTAAGAGGATACAGCAGTTTCACTCTTAACTCTCTAAATCAATACACGGTGTGTGTGTCCCTTTATATTTGGCACATTGTCAGCATTGGAGCGTTCTGAGAAAACTGGGCATAATGCTTGTGCGTAAATTGTCATCCCAGATTAGCCTGTGCAGTCCGCACAGGCTTATCAGGGACGACAATTTCCGCTTTTATGGAATTTTTCGTTTAAATGATGTCTCTTCTTAGTGAAAATCCAGTTTAGGCGGAAAGTGTCGTCCTCGATTAGCCTTTATTGACTGCACAGGCTAATCTGGGACGACACTTTACGCACATGCATTATGCCCAGTTTTCTCAGAACACGACTTATTTTATCTCCAATTTAAAGACTAAGAGGATATGTAGCAGTTTCACACTCAACTCTCTAAATCAATACACTGTGTGTGTGTCCCTTTATATTTGGCACATTGTGGGCATCGGAGCGACATTTCTTGAATGCTAAATGTTCTCATATTTAACAATTACTTTCATGTTGCATTCTGGGCGGTAGTTTATTTTATATCATATGCCGTTACGTATTGATGTTCCCTATCCAGATAATTTTTTTTTTCAAAAAGATAGTTTATACTGTTTTCATAATTTGCCTTTGAAGAAGTAAAACTTTTGTGTTTTATATAACCTGTGTTTCCAGCAGTGCAATCGTGACTTCTCGTGAAATTTCGTATGTACTTTCAATAACGCACGGTATCAAGGTCAGTGTGTGGTCAGCCTGTCTGGAAATCGTTATTTCAACTTCAACGCTATCGCGTTTTCTTAAGCAAAATAAGAATTATTGTTCGACCAGTAACAACTTTACCCATTTATGCCTAGCGTCTAGAAAAAAGGCCTTGGCAAACAGCGTAGACCCAGATGAGACGATGCGGCGTCTCATCAGGGTCTGAGCTGTTTGCTTTAAGGAATTTCTGTAAGAAATATTCTAAATATAGAAATAAATATACTAGACATCCCTTTTTTGAAATAAATTGAACCAATTTAGAAGGACGGAAGAGTCCACTAGGCATATTAATTTAACATTTCGATAAGATAACAACGACTGGAGAGTATTATCTGACATACATATAACAGAAGAGATGTTAATTACGAAACAGAGTCTTTACTTGAACGGATAAGTTTGAACTATTTTTATGGGTTTTCGTCATGCACATCAGTGCAGTTTATACATGTTAAGGCCATTGTCACAATATCACAATTTTGTGCACGAGCTAGAGGAATTTTACCATAACGCGTCGTTCCATTTACAATACGTTTTACTAGGGTCTTATGCAAACGTATAGTTCCGTGATTTTACTTACATTATATACCTTCAATAGGAAAACCTTCTTCAAACTATCAGGTGATAAATGCACATTTTGTTTCGCAAGTCAATATAAATTGCAGCGAGTAGAGTTAGATACAAATACACGCACCAGTAGACCTATATTACCACAACCTGCCTCGGTGTTTGCAACTGAAAACTTGCATGGCTAGTTTTAAAATAGTAACTTATTGTGTACTATTTTCCGTCAAAATTAGATTACCACGTCTTTGTGTACGAATTGGTTAAACAAAAATGTGCAAATTAGCACATTTTTGTCGTCGTTGCTTCGATTTCGATGTGTAGTGTTTCAATAACAAAAAAGAATTAACGGGATATGCACACACAAGTGCGAACAATACAAACACTAATCTACAGTATATTTTCATACAAATTACTACGTTGGTTTCTCAAGTGAGAGGCCTACTGAATGATCCATTCATTTTACATTTGAATATAAACAAAATAATATGAAGCAGAGCTTCATAGGATGCCGTAAAATGAAACACATAACAGAAGAAAATGTTTATTGCATCAAATTAAGTATGGATACATTTGTAATGTTATAGAATAATCAAGCTCCTGAAACATTCTAATGTTGGATAAATGTCAACGTAAAAATAACAACGCAACTTGTGGAAATAAGGGCAATATAGAATATCGTCGCAATAACAATGAGCAGTTAAATATGTACTTATCCTATAAGACCTGCTCCGATAAAAAAACAATCAAACAATGATAACATTCACATAATTGACACCATNTGCAACTGAATACTTGCATGGCTAGTTTTAAAATAGTAACTTATTGTGTACTATTTTCCGTCAAAATTAGATTACCACTCTTTGTGTACGAATTGGTTAAACAAAAATGTGCAAATTAGCACATTTTTGTTGTCGTTGCTTCGATTTCGATGTGTAGTGTTTCAATAACAAAATAGAATTTACGGGATATGCACACACAAGTGCGAACAATACAAACACTAATCTACAGTATATTTTTATACAAATTACTACGTTGTTTTCTCAAGTGAGAGGCCTACTGAATGATCCATTCATTTAACATTTGAATATAAACAAAATAATATGAAGCAGAGCTTCATAGGATTCCGTAAAATGAAACACATAAAAGAAGAAAATTTTATTGCATCAAATTAAGTATGGATACGTTTGTAATGTTATAGAATAATCAAGCTCCTGAAACATTCTAATGTTGGATAAATCTCAACGTAAAAATAACAATGCA
Source organism: Dreissena rostriformis (assembly GCA_007657795.1). Classification (NCBI taxonomy): domain Eukaryota; kingdom Metazoa; phylum Mollusca; class Bivalvia; order Myida; family Dreissenidae; genus Dreissena; species Dreissena rostriformis. The sequence continues at coordinate 78,227 of VMBQ01001707.1, forward strand.
ACTGGAAATAAGGGCAATATAGAATATCGTCGCAATAACAATGAGCAGTTAAACATGTACTTATCCTATTAGACCAGCTCCGATAAAAAAACAATCAAACAATGATAACATTCACATAATTGACACCATTTTTAATTACCTTCACATATACCTATTTTCGATAATGCAAGCATAACATATCTAGTATATATTAAGAAATGTGTAATTTAAGACATTAAATTTATAAAATAAAATAACTATACATCAAATGTTGAGGATAATTCTGTCATGATGACCTTCATACAAACAAAAGTCAAATTTGCTTAATGTATCTGATCAACAAAACTCTTTTTTATGTCACTTCACAAATGGAGTTAAAGCTGGGAGTGCACGGCCAGTCATGCCAGTGATAGGTCCCAGATGACATATGAATCGCCCTGCAGAATTCATTAGCTTGGTTCCCTGGCTGCCCTGACCGCCATTTAGACGTGACGCCGTTCGCCTCGGGATCTTTCCCATTCAAAAAGACCCACTTGGCTGTGACTGACGTTCTCGTTCCGTCGATCCACACTGTATCTACGTTGTTAGAGAGAGCGATTGACACACTCGCATTCCATTTTCCTTCCGTATCAGTGTTCAATAAATGTCCACCATCTTGTTTGCAAACGTTTTCAGCGGCGCTTTGATTAAGCTTTTCTCCGAAGTACTTTAAGCATAAATTGGTTGCGTTGTAAAATGTGTACGATAACGGACACCTCCCTTCGCAGACATTGTTATCATTTTCAACAGTTTGTTCACCAGTCCTGTTACATGCGTCGTGTTTTTCAAACCAACACACTCTCGACCGAGACCTAAATCCAAACGTGTTCTTCAATCTCGCGCTGCATTTACTCCATGGTGACCATTTATCACATGGATCAATCTCGCAGATCTTCTCGTTCATTTTACGTTCGAAATTTTCAAAAGATTTGCCAAGAAGCTTCAGTAGAGTCGACTTCATGTTTTCGCTCATATGAATGAGACTCTTTCCGTCCAGTTGTTCCCCAGTAATCGCTAGTCCAGAACCATTATCGGTTGTATTTGCTGAATTTGAACAAACAGAACTTAGCATGAATGCTATCGCAAGCGTTACAACGAAAAGTGTAACACGGCCCATCTTGAAAATTATGTCGCACTCTGATTTATGTCAGCGCTTATATACCCACTTTAGTCCACACCGCCTTTTATGGAAGCTGGGTAATGACAAGTTTGTTTAAATACAATTGCATGTTTATGTTTCCAAAAATGCATTTTTTTCTGTTGATATATAACTTGTTACCAAGACCGGTTCCAGTCGCGATTCGTGAACAATTGCAAGCTGAACTAAAACACTTAGAGAAATGCAACATTATTGCTAAAGTAACAGAACCTACGCAATGGGTCAGTAGTTTGGTGTGCGTAAGGAAGAAAAACGGAAGAGTGCGAATATGCATTGACCCCATAGATTTAAACCGCGCAATCCGAAGAGAACATTATCCAATGAACAGTTTTGATGATGTTGCCACAAGATTGAATGGGAGTAAATACTTTACAACGTTAGACGCGAATATGGGTTATTACCAAATAAAATTAACTGAAGAGAGCTCGAAGCTCACAGCGTTTAATACTCCGTTCGGCAGGTACCGATACCTGCGGATGCCGATGGGCGTGAAGTGTTCGAGTGAAGTGTTCCAACGGTCCATGGAACAGAACTTTGGTAACATTGACGGGGTAGAAATAATTGTTGACGACATTTTGATTCATGGTAGAACACTGGAAGAACATAACAGGCGCTTGGAAACGGTGCTTCAAAAGGCACGTTCAATTAATCTGAAGATGAATAAGAAAAAGTGTATGTTTGCCAAGCCGGAAGTGGACTATGTAGGTCACAAACTGACTGGAGACGGAATTAAACCGACAGATCAAAGAGTGAAGGCGNTAAAAAAAATAATAATAATAATAATAATAATAATAATAATAATAATAATAATAATAATAATAATAATAATAATAATAATAATAATAATAATAATAATAATAATAATAATAATACTAATACCTGGTAAAGCGTTCTTGGTTAATAATAATTGAAAATGTCATTTTCATCGGAAACTTGTGAATATTCGATATTGCGCTATGGACAAGTACCAAATGGTCACTTTCTGTAACTTGAAAATTTGATTAAATTGTCATACTTTAAGTGCGTAGGAGACATAACCATCATGTAGCATTTCAAGTTTGGCTCGTGAGATCGTTTTCATTAACAATCGTAAGTAATTCGTGAACCAGTTGGATTGACTTTTTTCCAACATAAGCTGCGACTGGAACTCGAGTCGTTAGTTTCGTAATAGCGTATTGAAAAAAAAAATCTGCGTATGGACAATTTATACCTGCCTTTTTATATTTGCATTATTTATAACAAAGCATTAAATTAACGTTAAACATATTATTATTATTCAGCATTTATCATACGTTATTTAGAAAGTGATGTGCTCTATTATGCTAAAGTATACTTTTTTTTCCAGAACATCCCGCCGGCTTTGAGAAAAAAAATCACCAAATGGTGTATGCAAAGCATATTGTCACATATAATCATCAAATACGCGCATTATAATGACGTCATTATTTTCGTGTGTTTTTTTCATGACCTAATTTGAGTTTTTGGGTGGTTTATTTCAGCCATTTTCCTTTGTTTGTTTTCAACACCAAAATGGTAAAATGCTGTCATGCTGGGATAAATATCAGAATATCAGGCGATCTCGAAGAACAAGACCACTCGCCAAGGCTCGTGGTTTCTAAGCCACGATATCTGAACCTATTTTTACTGAAGGCTTATCTAGTATTCTCTATATCACAATGCACTATTCGATTCCTTATCATAAGTACATAATTTTGCTTATTTGCTCGCGCATTAAGAACAGTGTTATATGACCCTCCCCGTCAGCAGTAGATATATTTATTAAAAAGAAATTACATGTCTGTAGTTCCTAAGAATGTGTTCCACATTAAGAGGAAAAACTATTTATGTATGTTATCTAGTTTTATAATTTGTATAAACACTTGCTGGCAGGTTCATGAGAGTTTTGTTTATAAGCTATAAATTGTGCACTCCCTAGAACACTGGCTCAGTTATGTAGCCACTTATCGCTTTAGTTGCATCGAGACAGCTTGTAAACATTATTGGCTGAAAACGTGTATGAAAGAATGCGAACGATTTATTTTTTTTTAATTATTGGAAATTATCCAATACAGAGCAAATATACATATAAACCAACCGTATTCATTAAAATCCCATTATACTCCAAATAGACATATTTATCATAAACCATTAGAATTATATTAGGAACCATTAGGGACTTCTAACGCACCCTTTAAAATGAGTATTTATACAAAACTGATAAAGATATGAACTTTAAATGTTGCGTATTGTTGCAGGATTTCCCCCGGGGCCTTGAAGCACATTGGCAACCCTATGCCTGAATTTCCCCAAAAGGGTACCCCTGCGTATGAATTTTCCATTCAAGAAACACCCATGTAAATAAATTTCCGATAATTATATGTTTGTGCTTGTTTCGGCTTTGGAATAATGTAGCCATTAAATTATAGGACACATCAAATTAAGAAACAAAATCGAACCTATTGCAAAATGTGGGTCTATGCCCATTGTGCCATAACACAATCCTGGGGAAATCCTGTGTTCTTTGAGAACAGTTATACAAAGTTGCATTAAAATCAGTTAATCAAACCGCTCAGGCTTCTGGACCAATTGGGGTGTACGTAAACATATGGATGTACCCCCTATTTCAGGAATGATTATTCCATCGCCATCATAACAATGAGTTGACATGAATGATACTGAGTTATCAAGAAGGAATAATTATTGAGTGAAAGATGGAGATTTGAATCATTGACTTGTTTGTTAGTATTCCCATAATTAAAGTATGAAAGTGCTGCGTAAGAGGTGCCTTTGAATTAAGCTATTTATATGTCTCGTATAATGATTCATTGAGGTTTAAACATTTATTCCATGTGGAATTATTTTTCGGACTTTTTTCACAAAACAGAGTATTCCAAGTAAAACTATTAATAAACACTGGATCTGTGTGTTTCTCAGTGTGGTGATTACCGGTAGCTTACTTTCCGTGCTTTCCATGACAACTTGTGATTGTAGATCTATCATAAGCTGAAGTAGTCAGTAAAAGGGCTAACTAAAAAGTATTTGAGCAACATTCGAACTAAATTATAAATAATGTAATCAACAATTTCCAAACAAAATATAATGGTATGTTTAAAAAAAATAAATACAAAACTTGTCACAAAAGTGTTGATATGTCCCTTTACTCTTCTATATTCCCTTTTCATAAGAATGTTGGTTTAAAGAATAAAGTTGAAGCTCCTGCTTATTATTACATATTTTGTATTCAAGTAAAAAACCTTGTCAGTGTGTATATAGAAGATAGTACATGTATGCTTAGGTAGCGTATTTAGAATATTTAACAATCTCAGTACATGCAGTTATTCTCAAGTCAAGAAGTCATAAACAAATCTAACTGTTGTTACTATTTCGCTTCACAAAGGTGTTTTTCTGGAGACCCAATATGATCACCGACGAACGTGAAACCTTTTAAACTGTTTTAAAGCCCAGATGCTATGATTTGACCGGTCCAAAGCGAAATTTAATTCTGAATATCGTTAGGTTAATACGCATTTTACTTAAATAATAATGTGTCGCGGAGAGATGTTAAGATTCAAGTTTGGTAACCACTTTATCAAACAAGTATTTGTCCTGTTGTATATGTGTCTGCATTGGTGGGAACTACTTTTGATATTTCCCTTTAACAAGCATGATGGTTATCGGTGTAAAAACAACGCGTTTATGAGTAAACATTTCTGCGGCGTTTAAGCGTGTTTTTGCAGCATGTCTACCAATCGTGTTATCCGAATTGTTACACTTGTTTTAGATTGTACCAAAATATCCTCATTTTCGTTGAAATAAATAAACTATTCTACGAATGCACACTTAACATTTATCAATTGAGAGGGTCTTCATAGCTTTGCAAAACTTTAATTATACATAAATGTCACAGATTGTAAACAAGAATGAATGTATCATATTCACACAGGCAAAATAACACGGGGGAGCTAAATTTGTTTTAAAATATCGGTTTGTTAATGGACAATCATTATTCGAAATCGAAATCTGTAACATTATGAAGCATACGCAGCATTTTGGACAAAACGTGTATAAGTAAGATAGTGTTTAAGTACGCCACTAACAGCACGAGAGGTCCAGTTACACGTAAGCATTTGCTCCTACAGGTCACGAGTTCGAATCCCGGTCAAGGCAAACTTTTTATTCAGCTTTAAAAAATAAATGTGTACAAAATCACCATATTTTTTCAATAAAAAAGTAATGCAGCCAAAAAGTTAAATCTTCTTTACTGCCTGATGAAAAATCAGCGTTTTACATCTTACATGTTTTTAGGACTGATAACATTTATAAAAATTAGTGCCTTTGTTTTATTATTTTAGCCTGAATTATATCTCTTTGACTTTGATACATTCTTGTTTTATATGTACCTACGTCCATAATATAATTTCATGATACATTCTTGTTTTATATGTACCTAAATTCCATTTATATAATTTTAACAAACTTGGCAATATTTATGGCCGTAGAATTTGAATGTTGTCCAAATGCTTCCCAAACTCAGTGGCAAATAGCTATTGCCATATCATATACAATAAAACAAATCATTTTAGATTTAATGTATTTTTAGTCTTCATAATTCAGCTAATTGGTAATAAAGATTAAATTTTCATCAAAATGTACATTTTATTTGAGTCATTTCAATTTTCAAACAAGCAAGCCTAAATTTGAATTGTGTTACTTAAGTTCAAGAAGATGTCTAATCTCAGCAAGCCCTGATAGAAATATACCTGTACATAATGCTAATGGTGGCATGTTTTCAGGTCTCTCGATATACAATTACTTTCTTTCTTTTTGTATATAGGATATAATGCGTTACATGTAATCAACATTCTTTGTCTTAAGCACTATTTTTAGAGAATGGAGAAAGCCGAGACACCAGAAAATTACAAGACTGAGTAGAGTCTTCGAGAGGGGAACCTAGCCAGCTGTATGAAACAGGAAGCTCCAGATGAGAACCACTTTCCCTGTAAGCCCTATAACAAAACATCCATTACCTTGCAATAGGAAGTCTCACGAAAGTGCTACAACCATAGCAATAGTTGTTTTAGCTCCCTGAGCACTAAGTTCACAAGTTGAGCTACTGTATTATGCATAATCAACATTTGGGATGTTACCAGTCTACAGGAACCAGTTTAATTTATGTTAACGAAACTTTGCCAGTATATTTATATTGGCGATATCTAGACCAAGTTAGAGCCTGGGTCAAGCATTTTAAAACTAGTTTGACAGGTCAAAAAGCTTGTTACCATATGACATGTTGCATAAATATTTAATATTGAAGAACCTTGGTCATAATGTTCATCTTGACAATACTTGTAAGAATTTTGGTCAGATTTCATAAAAAAAACTAGCTAACCAATTTTAAGCTCGGCTGTTTTCGAAAAAAAAACGAGGTATTGTCCGCCGTCCGGCGTCTGAAAACTTGCACATTGGCCCATAACTTTTGCAATATTGACGATAGCTATTTCATATTTGGCATGCATGTGTATCTCATGGAGCTGCACATTTTGAGTGGTGAAAGGTCGAGGTCACGGTCATCCTTTAAGGTCAAAGGTAAACAAATAAAAAAAAATAATGTGTTTCTCATTGACCTGCACATTTTGAGTGGTGAAAAGGTCAAGGACAATGAAGACCTTCAAGGTCAAAGGTAAAAAAAAATCCAAGCACCCACAGCCGAGCGTTGGCACCCGTTATGCGGTGCTCTTGTTAGAATAATAGTAATAACACTCCAAATGCCTCTTTTGTGGCTTATTTGGAGTGAACTTTGTCAAAATGTGCTTATGCCCCTGGTAGGGTGGCATATAGTAGTCGGACTGTCCGTCTGTCTGTCCGTCCGGCATTCCGTTTCAAGAGATTTTTTTCCTTAAAGCTTTTTAGATATTTACCTGATTTACATGATTAACATGACCTACAATATCAGTTTTCCGGATGTTTTCGATACACCCTTGCATATATTTAACAGATTTTTGGTGGATGAGTCTATCTACATGACTTACAAAATAATCAAGTTTGAGTTTCGTTCCGGTCCTTTGATATTTGACGAAGTCACAGGCCTTTTATTATTTAATACTTTTCTGGAAAAAAAAATTCGACACGCTTTCAGAAAAGTACCTGATTTTTGGTATGTGAGTCTACCTGCATTAGTTACAGATAAAGTTCAAGTGTTGTTCCGGTCCATTGATTTTTGGTGAAGTTATGGGCCTTGGGCTTTTATCTCTTAAATAACTCTTTAACGGAGTGATTTAGCTTTTAATCCCAGAGAAGATCTTTTACACGATGAACTTGAAGCTACTTGGTGTGAAATTTTACTTCCAATGACGAAACCCATTTTGTGTGGAATCATATACAGACCTCCAAAGCAGACAAACTTTTACAATGTTCTAGAAACTGTGTGTACAAGTACTTCACATTTTACCTCCTTAGAATGTATAATTTTAGGTGATTTTAACACTGATGTATCCAAGTGTAACAAAAAGTGTAATCTTTATACTAGTCTTGGAATTTTTATGAATATGTTTCATTTTAAACAATTAATTACTGATTTTACAAGAATTTGTGACATTACATCTACAATAATTGATTTGATTCTAGTTTCTGACACTGATAAGATTATACAGTCTGGTGTGATAAATACATGCATAAGTGATCATTTATTGACATATTGTACTAGGAAAGTTAGTAAAAATTTTATAGGNTATTTGCATTATTTATAACAAAGCATTAAATTAACGTTAAACATATTATTATTATTCAGCATTTATCATACGTTATTTAGAAAGTGATGTGCTCTATTATGCTTAAGTATACTTTTTTTTCCAGAACATCCCGCCGGCTTTGAGAAAAAAAAATCACCAAATGGTGTATGCAAAGCATATTGTCACATATAATCATCAAATACGCGCATTATAATGACGTCATTATTTTCGTGTGTTTTTTTCATGACCTAATTTGAGTTTTTGGGTGGTTTATTTCAGCCATTTTCCTTTGTTTGTTTTCAACACCAAAATGGTAAAATGCTGTCATGCTGGGATAAATATCAGAATATCAGGCGATCTCGAAGAACAAGACCACTCGCCAAGGCTCGTGGTTTCTAAGCCACGATATCTGAACCTATTTTTACTGAAGGCTTATCTAGTATTCTCTATATCACAATGCACTATTCGATTCCTTATCATAAGCACATAATTTTGCTTATTTGCTCGCGCATTCAGAACAGTGTTATATGACCCTCCCCGTCAGCAGTAGATATAATTATTAAAAAGAAATTACATGTCTGTGTTCCTAAGAATGTATTCCACATTAAGAGGAAAAACTATTTATGTATGTTATCTAGTTTTATAATTTGTATAAACACTTGCTGGCACAAGTATTTCATGGAAGTGGTTCATAAGAAATAGTTTCCTAACAGGTTCATGAGAGTTTTGTTTATAAGCTATACATTGTAAGCACTCCCTAGAACACTGGCTTAGTTATGTAGCGACTTATCGCTTTGGTTGCATCGAGACAGCTTGTAAACATTATTGGCTGAAAACGTGTATGAAAGAATGCGAACGATTTTTTTTAATTATTAGAAATTATCCAATACAGAGCCAATATACATGTAAACCAACCGTATTCATTAAAATCCCATTATAATCCAAATATACATATTTATCATAAACCATTAGAATTCTATTAGGAACCATTAGGGACTTCTAACGCACCCTTTATAATTAGTATTTATACAAAACTGATAAAGATATGAACTTTAAATGTTGCGTATTGTTGCAGGATTTCCCTCGGGGCCTTTAAGCACATTAGCAACCCTATGCCTGAATTTCCCCAAAAGGGTACCCCTGCGTATGAATTTTCCATTCAAGAAACACCCCTGTACATAAATTTCCGATAATTATATGTGTGTGCTTGTTTCGGCTTTGGAATAATGTAGCCATTAAATTATAGGACACATCAAATTAAGAAACAAAATCAAACCTATTGCAAAATGTGGGTCTATGCCCACTGTGCCATAACACAATCCTGGAGAAATCCTGTGTTCTTTGAGAACAGTTATACAAAGTTGCATTAAAATCAGTAAATGCAACATGGAGTTTGACATGGACTGCCATGTACCTTGACCCTACAACTACATACAGAGCAAAGAGGTGGAGCAGTGTTTATCTTATGCATGTGAACAGAGTGGTGACCTGACGGATCACACGAGGACACATTCAGGAGAGAGACTGTACAAATGTGAGATGTGTGGTTATGCATGCAACTACAATGGTACCCTGAAGAGACACATGCGGTTACATACAGGAGAAAGACCCTACAAGTGTGAGGTGTGTGGTCAAGCATTTAAACAGAGTGGTACCTTGAAGAAACACACAAGTATTCATTCAGGGGAGAGACCGTAGAAATGTGAGATGTGTGATTGTGCATGCAACCAAAATGGTTCCCTGAAGAGACACATGCGTTAACATACAGGAGAAAGACCGTACGAGTGTGAGGTGTGCAGTTATGCATGTAAACGGACTGGTGACTTGAAGAAACACATTAGTTTAAGTACAGGAGCGAGACTGTACAACTGTGAGGTGTGTGGTTATTCATGTAACCAAAGTTGTGACTTGAAGACACATACGGGAGAGAGACCGTACATATGTGGGGTGTGTGGTAAAGCATTTAAACAGAGAGGTCACTTGAAGGCACACATGAGGATACATACAGGAGAAAGACCATACACATGAGGATACATACCGAAGAACGAGTAGTCTCAAAATAGTTATCCTACATTTCGTTAGTAAGTTTATGTTTAATTAATTAAGAGTTATAACTAACGTGTTTTAATTTCAGTTTGCAAACTATTTTGACACATCTATTTTTAGATCATATTTTTGACATTTCTTCAGACTCAATGAAGTAGGTTAATTGGTTAACATGCCTGATGCCATTTATAAAATATTGAATGGTTGTGAATTTAATCAAATGTGATTCTTTAGGCAATAATATGCAAGAAAATAATGCATTTAAGAGCTTAGGAATAATGAATTATAATTTACAATTTAAATCTAAGTAATTATGAAAGAGTGTTCAACTTGTTATTTATAATAAAGACGCTTTCAGGTTTTTCAAACATTTTCCAGAAGTAGTATAAACTCATCTTAAGTCTTAGAAGTTATGGATTCTGCATACTTCTGAAACATGTCAGACAAATCTGACAAAAACTTAAAATGTCTGACTAAACTTAAAATGACTGACTTAACTTAAAATGACTGACTAACATTTGGTTGCTGTCAGAAACAATCTCTGAAAAAAGTATTTAACAAAATAAAATTAACTAATTTTACGAGCATGGCTTACTGACAGATTGACCAGCTGTCTAACAAGTGTCCAACCTTGAAATAAGAAAACTTGTCTGACAGACACTTTGGAGGTTTTGAATCGTATGGATTCGGGTATTCTATATTAGAAACATTTCTGTGTGGTAAATAGTTAAATATTGCTTTATATTCATTTACCTGTCCTGGTTTAGATACTAACATTTTGGCCATGATTCCGCCACTCAATACTTCTTGTACAGAGGAAATAATGAGCTTTTTCAGAAAATATTGGGGCTTACCACTTATTTTAGGGGTCATTGGCCATCGAGCACTGTTTATTTTTATCTCAGTTTTTTAGCTGTTTTACATTCTAAGCGTTCTGAAAAATTCTGTCTTCATAGCACCAGGTCTCTAACCTAATTATGTTGTTTACACAATGTTCATTCTGTTTTTAATAAACCATACACATTGGGTTCCAAACTATTTCACTCATAAATGGTTGTGTACGAATTCGGTATACTCCTGGTCCTAAATGAATAAAATAGGGGTCTTGGTTCTGAAATATGCTGTATTCATTCTAAAAATATAATGCAAAACAGCGCACACGGATATTAGTAATTTTGCTGCATGGGATCCAAACTAACTATATGTTCAGTCTTAAATTCAGTTGTCCAGTTTGTTTGCGAATAATTCTTCAAGGTCGTATACACATTTCGAGCTTTCATAATATTCAAACATTTAAGATCACCGAATTTTTTTCCGAACACTATTGGAATTAGACAAGACATTGGAAAGCAGCCCAAACGTCGAACGTCAGAACGCTGAAATCAGTTTGTGACGTTTGCGGGATGACTTGGATGTCTCTACGAACAGATTGGAATTGAAATGTGCTTTTTCAGAATAAGATTAAGTTAGTTTCAAAGTTATTTTTTATATCATAATGATACCACCCAATATATTACAACATTTTCATTTATATTACCCGGATTCGTTGATGCAAACGCAGGAATTGTACTTAAACTTAAATGAAAAGCAGCGTCTGAAATAAAATGACCCAGTATGAGGTGACATTATGACAAGCAGACCAATATTCTAAGGCGTGTCTGCGGCAGTTCTTTAACAATGGAGCCATCAAATTGTCTAAAGTGTATTATCTTGTTGTCAGGTCATTACATCAAGTCGAACGATGCTTTTTCTTTTAATTGCTCTAGAACGTTTAGCCTACGTATGTGTCATAGGTTCGTAGATAATATTAGCACGTGTGATATCAAATTGCATTCTTTGTTTGAAATTTAAAATAAATCGTCAATATAAGAGACTATAAGGTCAATATTTTAATATAAACCTTTAATTTCTTGTATCAAATTTATTTATACTGATACTTTCACAATTCACTGCAATTTATTTATAGGTATTCATACAATGGCAACACAGAGACCGTTTTTATATCTCGCTCAGTACCACGTGGTTCGGCACTTCCGGTCGACCTGCTCTGGCGGGGTCAGGTGGTCTTCAAGTGGGTTCATTGACTTCATGCTGTCTCGAACCTTAATAAACAATAAGTATCATAGTAAGACCTCGAATTGAATTGGTTTAGTGTAAATTAAATTTGGTTTGTAGCATTCATTTTTGTACACGATGTTGATTTATAGATAATATAGTACCTATTAACGATAGTTCCGAAATAATTATAAAAACAAAATGGTCTACGGATCTCACACGTATATTGACTGCATTAACGTAATACCCACATTCTTTGCATTCAATAAATATGACTCGGAGCTTTACTTCACGAATAAGTGTTAATTCTTTAAATGCCATCCGAACTTTACTTCACATTCATTTAAGACAAACAAATACCTTCTCCACTTCACGAAACACGCGAAGAACATTTCTTCCCGCCAACTTCTGAAGGTCAAGGTCACTCCAGCCTCGTTTCACCAGCTCGGCGAAGAGTTCAGGATAGAAAGCGACGTTCTCCAAACCGATTGGGAACCTTAAACATGCATAAACATGATTCCAACCATAATCGTGACTTTGTTCTTTAATATGCTTCATGAAACGAACATGAAGTAAAACTATGCATGTCAATATCATAATGACGTGATCTTGCAGTCAACATAACTATATGTTAGGTATTTACCTGGGATGAAATACAAATGAGCCTCACATGTTTTAAGCCTCGTTTTCTCAGAGCGAGGCACATATCTACATCAAATACAAAGAAAGGACATACGAGTCCGCTCCATCGTAATCACCGCCTATACCCACGTGGTCTACTCCAATCAGGTCTTTAATGTAGTCAATATGATCTGAAATCAAACAGTCACTATAGATATAATCGGGAACAAAAGCCGTTTTTTGTTCTTGATACTCTTTCTTATAGTTAAATATAAAGTAAATATTTCCATATGATTTACCCATCAACTAAAAAAAAACACTAAAAAGCACTCGTTTGAAGGTTATGCTAACTGGTTAACGTATATATAATGAACAACTGCATGTATGCCATTCAAACGCCATCGTATTCTTGAAGGGTAAAACACTTCTGGAGCCCCTTTTATATGTCATGTGTGGTAAACATACTCTCAAATTAAAACTCCCGCGTGAATAATGCTTAAATAATAATCCTTTATATGTCATGTGTGGTAAACATACTGTCAAATTAAAACTCCCGCGAAAATAATGCTTAAAAAGTAAAGTGTTCACATACAATTTGCCATAAACCTTAATATTCCGAGATTCTTTTTCTCCTTGGTGCATACCTGCGACATCTGTTAGTTCTGTTTTGGTTTTGTTGTTCGGTGAGCACACAACAAATGGTGTGCAGAAATTTAACAGACGACATATCTGCGACATCTGTTAGTTCGGTCTTGGGTTTGTTTTTCGGTGAGCACACAACAAATGGTGTGCAGAAATTCAACATGACGACATACCTGCGACATCTGTTAGTTCGGTCTTGGGTTTGTTGTTCGGTGAGCACACAACAAATGGTGTGCAGAAATTCAACATGACGACATACCTGCGACATCTGTTAGTTCGGTCTTGGGTTTGTTGTTCGGTGAGCACACAACAAATGGTGTGCAGAAATTCAACATGACGACATACCTGCGACATCTGTTAGTTCGGTCTTGGGTTTGTTGTTCGGTGAGCACACAACAAATGGTGTGCAGAAATTCAACATGACGACATACCTGCGACATCTGTTAGTTCGGTCTTGGGTTTGTTGTTCGGTGAGCACACAACAAATGGTGTGCAGAAATTCAACATGACGACATACCTGCGACATCTGTTAGTTCGGTCTTGGGTTTGTTGTTCGGTGAGCACACAACAAATGGTGTGCAGAAATTCAACATGACGACATACCTGCGACATCTGTTAGTTCGGTCTTGGGTTTGTTGTTCGGTGAGCACACAACAAATGGTGTGCAGAAATTCAACATGACGACATACCTGCGACATCTGTTAGTTCGGTCTTGGGTTTGTTGTTCGGTGAGCACACAACAAATGGTGTGCAGAAATTCAACATGACGACATACCTGCGACATCTGTTAGTTCGGTCTTGGGTTTGTTGTTCGGTGAGCACACAACAAATGGTGTGCAGAAATTCAACATGACGACATACCTGCGACATCTGTTAGTTCGGTCTTGGGTTTGTTGTTCGGTGAGCACACAACAAATGGTGTGCAGAAATTCAACATGACGACATACCTGCGACATCTGTTAGTTCGGTCTTGGGTTTGTTGTTCGGTGAGCACACAACAAATGGTGTGTAGAAATTCACCATGACGACGCCACCGTTTTCTCTCTGCAGGACAACATTTAATCAAGTTAAAAATTAATTTTAAAGGATTATTAGCTATACCGATAATACAGAAACCATACACTATCACGAGATCCTCTATTTCCGACAAGTGGACAAATGCTCAACATCAACAAACGAACATTGGACAAACACTAACAACACAAACAAACACAAATGAATAAAACTGAAGCCATCGCCACAGAAATATCAATTCAAGGCATAACCCTGGATATTAATCGGTTGTAGGGCACACAAACCTTTGAGTTGGATGGATGTTTTGCACCAAACATTTATGTGTGAATAAAAATCACCATATACGACGTATACATGTATATCAAGGGTTAAGAAGGAGATTCTGTAACCATTGATGACATTTCGTATACATCTTATTAAAGAAGAGAGATCCACTTAATGTCAAGATGGTACATTGTTTGTATCTGAAATGTTTAGAAGGAGCATCAGTGTAATGCTCATAACACGATAGGTACCGGGTGTATTAAATAAATTGTTAGCTTAATCTGCTGGAAATACATTGTAAATTGCACATAATAGCAATCTTTTAAAGTTATTGGTAGCGCAATTGCAGGTTCGTCGCGCAACCTGTGTTCGGGATCACATAGACGAAACTAAATGAACCTCGTGATGGAAAAGGTCGCTTTACATTTTCTGAAAACCTTTCTTTGCAACGCAGGTACTGAACAATGACCATATTTTTTGCAATGAATTAAGCAAACTTTATGCATAACCATCTCGTTGCTTTCCTACCGTCTTGAGCAGTACGTCGTCCTGCACGTTCCTGTAGTGGTTGCACAGTCTGAACGCGGACGAGTGCGTGAACAGAACTGGAGCACGTGTAAGACTGAGTACGTCCAACATGGTTTTCTTGGCCACGTGTGCGAGATCTACTATCATTCCCAGGCGGTTCATCTCCAGGACTACTTTCTGCATTGAAATCAGATTACCAATTGATTATCGCGTTATTACCGTTTGTATCAATTGGGGATAGTAGTAACGTGTCTTCTTATACGTAGTTGTGTATTATGTATAGTACCCCGACACAAAAATCATTTTACAGCTCATTATAAACTGCTAGAAAAAGGACACAACATACAGATCATTTAAACATAAACGCAGCTGCAAAGTCGATTACGAATTGATAGAATTTAATGCTTTCTAGTTACGGCCAAAAGCTAGTTTTAATTTCTTTATAATTTACTGATGACCTAGTAGCGCGTGTGACCTATCGCTTTATTGTGTATTCACATACTTCACAACTCGCTTTATTGTGTATTCACATACTTCACAACAACACGCTATGTGAGTTTGAAACATCAAGTAGCGTAGTAGTTGTTTATTCAAATGTTTAAATCACTTGTGTTGGATTTTCATGACGTTTGCAGTTTACGATTAAAATTTTAGATTTAATTATTAAAGATTTGCATAGCAAAATATTGACACGAACAATGTGTAACCTTGCATGTGTAGCCGAATTAAACCGTATTAAAGAACTTATAAACATTCGAATAACATATTTAGAAAAATGTTATAGTTTATACTAGCAAATGTTGTTCTTAAAGTCATAAGACAGGCGAGTGTGTCGACTGGTCAAATATTGTTAAAGGGGAATACAACTACTATGTTAACCTTTCCAAAGGTCGCAATGGCGTAGTGGGTATGGTGTCCGCCTAGCGATCGGGAGGGCACGGGTTCGATCCCCACTGAGGGAGCGTTCTTTAGATCTCCCCCATAGACACCAAGTACTGATTCTAGTCCCAGGCAACTGACTCGAGAGCGTTTGAAATAAGCCTTAGGCTTTCGATGCAATCGGGCTAAAATAAATAGGTTTGAACTTACCTTCCCAAAATCTGTTAAGCCGTTCAGGACCGTCCCGTTGTATGTGGGCTCATCTACATGCCAATTGTCTGCCCTTGAAAACCAAGAAACATTATGTTTTGTTATGTTCAACATCAATCTCCACGCAGAGTTGTCGTTCCATGCTCTCACAAAAATTATGTATTGTAATGATCAACATCAATCACCACGCAGAGTTGTCGTTCCATGCTCTCACAAATATTATGTTTTGTTATGTTCAACATCAATCTCTACGCAGAGTTGTCGTTCCATGCTCTCACAAATTTTATGTATTGTGATGTTCAACATCAATCTCCACGCCCAGTTGTCGTTCCATGCTCTCACATACATTATGTATTGTCATGTTCAACATCAATCTCCACGCAGAGTTGTCGTTCCATGCTCTCACAAACATTATGTATTGTTATGTTGAACATCAATCTCCACGCAGAGTTGTCGTTCCATGCTCTCACAAACATCATATATTATCATGTTCAACATCAATCTCCACGAAGAGTTGTCGTTCCATGCTCTCACAAACATTTTGTATTGTCATGTTCAACATCAATCTCCGCGCAGAGTTGTCGTTCCATGCTCTCACAAACATTATGTATTGGTGCAACACAATGTTATGGTAATTGGTTGTTTCTCAGTGATTGTTGTAGTTTTTTAATGCCAAGAAATTCATTTTCAGAAAGTCGTTTTTAAACATGGGTTTCTTATAATTTCTGCCCATGTCATGTAACAGAATGTGTTGTTTTTATAAAACTATACCTTCTTTACTATAATTGTCGAATTTGTAGTTTGTCAACTCTGCAATCTTTCGAATCAGCGATAAATTGCAATTAAAACGCTATTAAATTATATTATAATGTTTATGAAACGACTCTCCGATAATAATACGTTTGGCCATAACTCACCAATATTAAATGGCCTATAAAATTATCTTAATATATTTATATATATATATATATATGCATGAAAACATTTTCATACCCTGACTATGAATACAACCTACTGACATCGGGTGAAATATTCATCAGAATATCCCACTAAATTACTAGTTTGTCGTCATTAAAGTTGTGAAACACATGCACAAACAAATCCCAGTAACAATAGTGTATGCAATTCAACAGACTTAGTGTAATTTAATATGGTTATTGAGTTCAACTGTTTCAGGAACATGTTACAAAGCAATATTAAATTGACATGTAGTTTGGGCTGTAGACTGTGTTTACGAAATGCAATGAATTTTAATAAGTTTCTATGCCGTGGGATCTAACCTGTTTATATAGTAATACTACACATAACAACACTAAAACTAGCAATAGATGTTTGTAAAACATATGTGATTCCCTTGACTTGCAGAAAACTCGTCCCTTTGACATAGACCTTTGGTGTTTTGATTTGAAATCATTATTTGTTATTACTGACTGTCCAGAATACCAATTTATATAATCATTAAAATTTCCCGATATTTGTTTATAAGAATTGTTGTGTGAAAGCAATTTTCACGTAACACGCACATGTAACCTTGGGTTTTGACCTTTTGACATCAAATCAATAGTCATCTTTCTTTCCTCCCGAGAATAGCAATTTAGATGATCAAAGGTCAAAGCGTTCTCTAAAAACTGTGGGGAAACACATTTTATGATACAAACCCCTGTTATCTTGACCTTTCACCCGTAACCTTTAACTTTGTAGGCGTCTTACTTTCAACCCATGTTACCAATATAAGAGCACGATGGAAGATTCAAGCGTTCTCATAATATTGTTTCGGAAACACATCCACTGTAACAAGCATCTGTGACCGTGACATTTCATCATTTGACCTCAAAAATCATAGGTGGCATATTTATCTCCCGAGTAACGAACATTTCTTTTGAAACATTGTGTTGATAAAACTAATTGTTACTAGGACCTTTGCGCGATTAAACTCATCATCAAAAAGCTTCTTTTTTCTCCCATGTTACCACTATACCAATATCCGTGATCATAGGTCAACGCGTTTTAAAAACTAAGTGCCAAAACGAGTTCCCTGTTACAAACCATGTGGCTTTGACCTTTGAATTGGTGACCTTAGGATCAAACAATCCTTTAACCCAAGTAACCACAACACCAATTTATTTGCATAATCATAGGTCAATAATTCTTTAGATATTCTGCGACAAAAAGAATGTACTTTAAAACAAAATCTGTTACATCGACTCAAAGCAAGTCATAGGGGGCATAATTATTTTAAATTACCAAGGAGTATTACAGCTATGGGTGACGGTCATGTAGCGCACACCCAACTCGTAGTACATGCGTAGTGCTCCAAAACTGCTGTCGATGGAGTGACCGCCTTCTAGGCCAATCATACTGGCTATCTTGCCCGCGTGGAAGGCCTTCAACACATCTAAAGTAAGGTATGCATACGTCCACTTGCTGCTTCATGTTAATCAACAGCGATTAATGAAAATATGGTCTATAATGAACGCATTATTATTATTGTTTTTTTATTGCATAATTATCCACGCGGTGCAAAAACGCTAATACAATAATTCAAGTGTAATCATTTAATTAAAAACAGAGGGAGACAATTTAAGAAGAGTAGTACAACGAGTAAGACTTTTAATAAGCAATATATATATATGTACTCAATCCCCGGAGATACGTCAGTTCACAGTTAAGGAATGATCTATTTTCACCAAATAATGCCAATTTGCCTATCAATAACTTCCTAACAAGTAACACAAATTATGACACGCGAAAATACGTAATGGTCCTTTTTTTCTAAAGAATGTATATGTGTTGATAAATTTGTTTATTTTTAAAACTCCAAACCATAACTAATTTAATATGTTGTCTTAAGCGTGTTCAATGAAGATTTTGTAATATTTAAGTTAACATTAACTTGTATATGATTTGTTATTTAATTTCGTTTGCATAGAGAACATTTTAGATTCACACATCCATAACGTCATAATGAGAATTATTACAATTGCTAGAACAAGGTTAATATGAGAACGTTTGCCATTGCTTTCGATTATACATTGTCTTTAGAACGTAAAAATTCCCAGCGAAGAAAAAGTAAAATGTAAAAACTTCTTTATTGTATTCAATGTGCTTTGTGAAGTAATTGAAGTGTTATTCTTTTGTATTTCTGGTGTGCGTGTTTACCTTCTTATCAATGCATGGTTTTTGCTGTTATTTGCCCTTATTCAAAGACAGTCTTAATTAAATAATTAGAACAAACGTGCCCTATCTTCGGACTTCAAATGGTCATAAATACAGTTACGATAGTTAATCATTTTAATACAAATACTATTTGACATGTAATGGTACCAAGCTGTATGATCTTCGTAACGCACGTTGCAAATTCCGTGACCATTATACTGCAATAAAGAAGAATTGCGGACAGGACCAATACGAACCACTAAATTAGACCCAGATGTCCATTTTGCTGCTTTTTAAATATGCACTGACACTGACAACTAATAGATCACAAGTGAAGACTTGATTTAAAAGAGAATGTATGCAAACCATCGGCTTTATCGACGAACTGGAATGTCTCTGGGTAGCGCGTGATAAACTTCTTGATGACGTCAAGTTGTTCCAGTGTCTGACGCACTACGTCGTGATACTGAGCTTGGCACGTGACCCAGCAGGACCAAAACTAAAATGCAAAATATATATTATTTAAAACATGTACAATTTGATTTGGTTTGATCAAAACACTTCAAAGCAATAACTCCCATAAAAGCACACTAAATTGTTTGTCAGGCCGCAGCGAAGATAAATCGTGGTTAGGAAAATACAATGTAATACGATTTTATGTGCAAATACAGTCTGATACATTATATGTCATAATCACGTCTTTACCACAGAAACCGTACATTCTAACATGACAACGACTTGTAACGATCAATAATTATGCTGCTCATGCGATCAAAACAGAGCCTTGTTTTGTGTATTTACCTGTTTACCAAAGATCTCTTTTTTTAGTGTCCATTCTTTAGTTTTCAACGAGTTCCTTCTTCAATTGCCTTGACTGCGTAGCCTGCCAAAAACACTAGGGCACCGGACCATCAAGCAAGAGGACCAGACCACGATTTGTCCAGATCAAATAAAAACTAATTTTCAACGTTGTCTCAAACAATACGTATGTTATGCTTTTCTGCATGCCTAGCAAACCCTAACGCAGCTAGGGTATGAAACCATGAAACAAGCCCCTGCCTCAGAACCGCCCAGGTTCCGAGTCTAGATCAGCACTTACATGTCATCCGAGCTTGCCTTGACGAAGCTCGGGTATGTAGCCCTGAAAGAGGTCCCTGTCCCAGACCCGCCCAGGTTACGAGTCTAGATCTTCACCAACTTGTCCTCCGAGCATGCCTTGACGAAGCTAGGGTATGTAGCACTGAAAGAGGTCCCTGTCCCAGACCCACTCAGGTTCCGAGTTTAGATCTACACCTCCCTGTCCTCCGAGCATGCCTTGACACAGCTTGGGTATGTATCACTGAAAGAGGTCCCTGTCCCAGACCCACCCAGGTTCAGAGTCTAGATCTTCACCAACCTGTCCTCCGAGCATGCATTGACGCAGCTGGGGTATGTAGCACTGAAAGAGGTTAGGCTTTCGATGCAATCGATCTGAAATAAATATGTTTAAACTAGAACCGCTAATTTACCTGTCCTCCGAGCATGCCTTGACGCAGCTTGGGTATGTCCACCTGGGAAAGAACCCTGCCCCAGACCAGATCCAGGTCCGAGTTCAGATCAACACTATACACAGAGTCGTTGGCGAAATATGCGTATTGTTCAGCCAAGTCGTTGTGGCTGTGGGAACAGACAAGCAAAAACATATAATTGATTTATAATTAAGCTTAAGTTTGTTTCAAATGTAAACAAATGTTAAGGGTAATTAAAGCCATCATTCTTCCAAATGATCATGATACCTAATACAGTTTGGTTTGGTTATATTGTGAATTCTAATTTTATGTTAAGCTACGGTATGACATTCTGGAGAATGACTCAATTGCATAACGTTTGACGGAAACAACTAGTTTCTAGAAATCATTTAACGATATGCCAGCTTATCGTTATTGAAAAATGTGTGAAACTATATAAATGTAACTACAAAAAGGAGTTCAGTTCTCCCTTGCAATACGGACAAGCCATTGCGCACGTGTACATAATTTATATCCGTGCGACTTGCGGATTGAAAAAACAACATAATTTGATAAATTTAAAGTGACAGTTCGCGGAATAGATCGTTGTTTTGCATATAAATCGTATAGCGAGAATTAAACTTTACATAAATTCATTGATTTTTTTTTTTTATCGAAGTTGACATCGAAAACCTGGTCAAAATCGGTTTTGAATCGATAAAATAATATATAAATGACCATAAATACATGCAACATGCGAAAATCATTGCAGCGTCGTGAGTTATGCAAATTATATCTATATTTAGCTTTCGCTTAACATTTTTAGCATATGGAAGATAAAAACATAGATTTAGTAAAAACGTAGCGTTGCAAATCAGTTTCCGTCTGTAACAGATATATTTGCATTTGTTCTTCCCTTCTCTCCGCTAAATTCGCCCGTATCCGCAATTTTATTTGTTTAGGTTTGAATTAACGTGTAGAAACATGAATTTTAATTAGGTCGTTTTCGTACTTTACCGTACTCGACCCCAAATTAAAAATCGCTATATTGTTTGTTTTCAACAGATTTCAACCGGATTTCCACTTATATCCTCAATAAAAACACGTTTTCTTACGATTCTGCCCATATATATATATATCCGCGAACTTAAATAGCATGATGTCGACAATTTAATCAATGACCCAATAACTTTTAAATAAGGAGGTCCAACGATCCCAAATACTCTACCCATCAATACGAGGGTATGACTGAATACTTTACCCATCAATAAGAGGGTATGACTAAATACTCTACCTATAAATGAGAGGGTATGACTGAATACTTATCCCATCAATGAGAGGGTATGACTGAATACTTTACCCATCAATAAGCAGGTATGACTGAATACTTTACCCATCAATAAGAGGATATGACCGAATACTTTACCCATCAATAAGAGGGTAAGACTGAATACTTTACCCGTCAATAAGAGTGTATGACAGAATACTTAACCCATCAATGATAGGGTATGATTGAATACTGTACCCATCAATGAGAGGGTATGACTGAATAATTAACCCATCAAGGAGAGGATATGAATGAATACATTACCCTTTCAATAAAAGGGTATGATTGAATACTTTACCCATCAATGAGAGGGTATGACTAACTTTACCCATCAATAAGAGGGTATGACTGAATACATTACCCATCAATAAGTGGGTATGATTGAAGTACGCATTTGGCCCGGTCGAGATGCGGATGGGTGGAGTTCTTGTGCGGAACACACTGTGGGAGGTGCGTTGCTGAAAGAGCAACGAAATCACTGAAACACAGTGTGCTAAATGGACTGCTAAAGGAGCAAAAAACTAGTGACCCATTCATTTTAGGTGGGTGGCTCAAAGATTAATGAAAATTATATAAAAAACAGTGTTTGGTTGCTGAAAGAGCAACGAAGATACTGAACACGGTGTGCCCAGTGGATTGCCGAAATAGCAATTACACGCATTTTGGTCGTTTGGTTTCGGAAAGAGCAAAGAAAATACTGGACAAATTGTGCTATGTGTGTTGCTGAAAGAGCATTTAAAACACTTAACAAAATTTGAAAGGTGGGTTACTAAAAGAGCAGCGAAAACACTGAACACGTTGAAGACTGTAGTGTGCTGATAATTTAATTACTGTTTATAATAAATCACAACACTGATTTTCTCATTGTTTAATATGCCTGTATTACCATTTGCCGCGCGGTCATTTTCCTCCAGCAGATATCGATAGCTTATCACGTGACTAGAAGCAAATGACGCCAGCACAAGCAGCAACAGCAATGACTTCATCATCCTGTTATTTAAAAATAAAATTAATGTCATGTTGAACATTACATTTTTTATTCATTTTGTTTTGTTTATCAATAATGTCAATATAAAATAGAAACTATCATTAATGATTAAAGCATTTAGCTGAATTGAAGGTAAAAGTAAGGGATTTTGGTTTTATGTTTCAGTCCATAGTCTCATATTCATAAAACATCTTCAGCCGATATAACACAGTAAATTCCCCGCCAGCGATAACTAGGTCATCATAAGATGGGCTGCTGAATATTGTTATAATGTTGTTTGTCTTCTGAAAAAGTAGTAATTTGCAAGCAACAACAAGTTTCGATGTTCTGCTTACCTTAATGAGCTCCTCAAAATTGTGCACCTAAATCTACCGAGTATCACCAGACGTAGCTCGAGTGACACAGGAACATGTTATCTCTGTCTGTGACTGTCTAGATAAGCATCGAGATGGTTTGGTGAAGATTGTGTTACCATAATTAAGCTTGTTTTATGGAACGTACGTTCTGACAAGGTCAATTGGTCTCGAAATCTTTTTTAAGTTTTTAAATGAGGAAATACTATTGGTCAAACATGTTAAAGTAAGGCGTGTTTAATTGGGAAAACCCAAATTTATCAACAAACACTGATTGAAGAATCTTTCTTTCATTACAAGACCATTTACGGTGTCCCGCAAAATGTTTGTTATTTTTTCCATCATTGACAAGAATTATCACATCTTTAATTTCGGGGGTTGTTGATGTTGCCATAGTCGTGTTGGTGTTCCTGCAAGACATTCAAATTTGGATTAGGCTATGTATACACTCCTTTATTGGATGTTTTTTTAAAACTTCAGCAACAACCTAAAACAAGTTTTTCTAATTGTTGATTTAACTGAAATTATTATAAGTCTACATAAGAAAATGGTTTATTGTTGCAGTACATTCAAACACAATTTTGTTTATAAAAAGATTTTCGTTATTTTAATCTTATATATATTTTTTTTAACAAATCTACAATCTTTTGAATAGTCTTAACTTATGCCAAAAGCAAGAAAAAGTAGAACACGAAATATTGCCTTCCCAATTCGAACCCGGGACCCCTTTAAGCAAATGCTAGTACGCCAATGTCATGTGAATTTTGAACCCTATATTAGTAATACACGTACGTTCTAAATAACAAACGCTTTGATATTTTTTTTTACCGATTTTCAATGACAAATATATATTATTGACCAATATTTTCAACATTTTTCATTGAATTTTTATTTCGCTTGTTTAAACATAATGTATAAACAAAATTTGAATATATGACAAAACTATTTTAAAAATCGTCATTGAACCATTCAACCAAACTATAATCAAGTCCCTTTGAATAATAAGTTCATTTGGTTTCAATAATTGATCCCTTAAAAATACTGTACATGTACAAGTAGTTACATTCTGTTATCTGTGAAATGCATTCTAAACTGTTCATGCCACTGAAAAAGTCAATATCAGTTAATTCAATCGAAAATTATAAGAGAATGCCATTCTTTAAACAATAGT
Source organism: Dreissena rostriformis (assembly GCA_007657795.1). NCBI lineage: Eukaryota > Metazoa > Mollusca > Bivalvia > Myida > Dreissenidae > Dreissena > Dreissena rostriformis. Next base: position 102,873 of record VMBQ01001707.1, read on the forward strand.
TTATTTTAAGTCAATTTATCTAGCACGAAACTAATTTATTTGCGGTGATAGATTACGAAATATTTGGGTGACCCAAAGTCTAGTTTATTTTTAACACTAATCTAGTTTCCTTTTCGGTTAAACGGGTTATTATTTGTTAATGTTGTTGTTTATTGTTTTGAAATATCAAACCTTTCGGCCCATAGCATAATGTTTGCACGTTGTTGTTTTGAGATTGCGTTACTTTTGTTGTGTAATATTTGTTTAAAACAGGTTATATATGTACCTGTGGCAATATATGAATTTATGCGAGAGTTTCCTTTTGCGGGAAAAAGGAAATTCATATTATTTGGTTTACACAGCCTAGAACATAATTAAACAAGTTTTTCATTTAACAAATTACTGAAATGAACGTCATTATTTACGTCTGTTAGAACAACTGAGTTTAAATAAGCATCATATGGAGTACATACGGGGTGCAATTTAAATACATATATCGATGATAGCATGTGCATAGCTACGGGGCGCACCGAAGACACATTTTGCCAAAAAATCACCCAATGCAGAACATTATCGCCAAATTTTGAGGTTATTTAAATCAGCATTGAATAAATGTGTTATATGATTTTTACAAAAGGCTTTGCATAAATAGGGATATCTTACCGATAAAAAATTAATGCACAGAATATTGAAACCTGTGCAATAATTACGGAATACCGTTAGTGCCATCGTGGTTACACATTAAAAGGGCGACAATGCGATAGTGCGATAGTACGATGGTGACAATGCGATAGTACGATGGCGAAAATGCGACAACGCGATAGTACGATGGCGACAATGCGATAGTCATCGTACTGTCGTCATCGTACTATTGCATTGTCGCCATCGTACTATCGCACTGTCGTCATCTTATTGTCGCACTGTCGCATTGTCGTCATCGTACTGTCGGATTGTCGCATTGTCGCCATCGTACTATCGCACTGCCGCCATCATATGGTCGCACTGTCGTCATCGTATTATCGCACTATTGCATTGTCGCCATCGTACTATCGCATTGTCGACTAACGCCTACCGGTACACAAACTATTCTTATTGCAGAAACAAAATAGATGACTTTATAAAGGTGTACTTTAAAATAGGTTACAGTTATAATGAAATCAAATTCTTGATCCATTGTCGTACTGTCGCATTGTCGCCATTATACTATCGCATGGTCGCCATCGTACTATCGCATTGTCGCCATCTTACTATCGCATTGTCGCCATCGTACTATCGCACTATCGCATTGTCGCCCTCTGGATTTTGATGTGTAACCACGATGGCCCTAACGGTATTCCGTAAACAATAACGTGTTGGTATTTCTCATCATCTATTCTCTGTATGCGATAAAATGTATATTATTGTATATGTTGTATATTATTGTATGTTATTGCATATTATTGTATATTGTTGTATATTACTGTATATTAATGTATATTTATGTAGATTATTGTTATTATTGTAGATTATTGTGCATTTCGTTTGTATCAATTGGTTTTTTTGACGCATCATGACCCTTTAAGTACATTACAGCTTTATTGCCTTATTCCGATGCCTTAAAAAAGCAGAAAATAACGTGTGTGAGATAGAGCGTCTGTATGTCGTTGACACCAATCTACGACGGTTTGATGAATGTGGTTAGCCGAAAAGGTATTTTTGTTATTAATTATAGGTTACGAAATACAAAATGTTGAAGCGAAAGGTATTACTATTCTGTTGTATTAAATATACTCAATGGCATTTGTGTCTAGTGTTTCGAACTGGAGTTTATAAATGTTTAGTATGCAATGTACGTGGAACTTGCTAAATACGTCATACAACATATCAAAGACACGTGTTCACAGTTTTGTTAAATGACAGTTAAGTCGTAGATACAAAAAAAAGAGAATGAATGCATTACATGCTTACAACACAAAATATACTTATGGCGTGAGAACAATTTAATGAAACATCTGCTCGTTTATAACCATCTAACAAAATCAGTAAAATAATAAAGCGTTTGTAACACTTTTCATCGATCATTTGGAAAAAAAGTATGTTTCATAGCGTTTACATACGCTATTTATTTGAAAAGCCTGAGTGGTGTTATGTAAGTGAGGGTATCACGTTTAAACGGTCGCGTTTCGTGTTTTGCTCAAAAACGTTTACAAAAACAGTAAACGTTTAAACGCCAGTCAATATCAATATAATTAATATCGGGGTGCAAATAACGAAGCCGACTTGCGGTACGAAGTATATCGATGACGAACTGCGAAATCCGGGCACAACCGAATTCGGCAGTAACGTATTTCTGATTGGTTAGCGGATGGCACGCACATGAACGGGAACCTACGGAAAATCTTCGCTACTTTCTGAAAATCTTACAACTTGGCAACGAAACGGTGCATATGCCGCCATCTTGAAATATTTTAAGTGATTATTTAGCAAAGTAAAGCACTGTGGTAGCATGTTGAAAAGCAATATTTTAACCAAATTATATATTGATTACGTTTTTGCTAGTTAACTTGTTTTTCATTTTCTGCAGTCAAACGATATGCACATTGTATTTCATGTGCAAAATACGTGCATTTTTTCGGAGTGTCGTTTTCGGATACAGTATTTTTCGTCGATTTTACATCATTTTCGACGTTCTTTAAATTGTTTTTATAGAATAACGAATTTACATGTGGTGATACGGATGGTCTGGTTTATAATATTTTCTGGTTTTAATATGACGTCATTGCGCGAAAGGGATATGCACTGAATTTAACTTCCGGAAATAGTTACTACTTTCAGTTTGGAAATGCAATGGTTCTGATGCTTTTAAAACGGACAAAGGGATACCGTTTAAACGGTGACGTTTCGTTTATTTCATTTCGTTAAAACGTTAAGTAAAATCTGTAAACGTGATAACCTTACCTATCACCATTGGTTTTAGTACATTGAACTGGACAGATGCGTAGTTTACCTGATAAGGTACATATGCAGTTGTATTACGCATGCTTAATTGGTGTGTGCTTTGTAATTGAGACAGTGCTTGTAAGACATGTAAGGGTGATTAGTTTTGTAGAGTTCATTTTTAGGAAAAGGAAAATCTTACATAATTATTATTTTAACACTTAAATTAAAACACAATAATTTTTGGTGACTAAAATACCGCTAGAAGTATTGAAACAAAAGATTATAATAATACTTGTGTTTGTATTCCGCGTGAAAACCATTTAACAGTTCATCTGTGCGCTAAAATGTGTAGATGTACTTTTGCGCACGTTCAAAAATGTCTTTTATTGTCGTAAATGGAACGGTTTCACATTGCAACCAATTTGAAAAAATGACAGATCTTTGTCATTTTAAACTCTTAGACTACAATCAATAGATTTGGACAAAAATATTGGCGACATGTTCTTTGTGTGTTTCCAATTTACGTCTTGGTGAGCATAACTAACATATCTTTTTTTTTCAATAGCTGTCCGTGCATTTGGGTACAGACAGGAACTGTAGATCGGCTCTGATACACCATTGCCAACCGAAGGAGGTCACATGAAATGTCATCCCTGCCACTGCTGTAACTCCAAAGATAAGCGATATCTTTTTTATCATGCACGAAAGGTAAAAGGTTAAAGAGATAATTGTGATGTGCGATTGTCGTTGACTTCATTTGGTAAGCAGTACTGCTATTGGTATGTAGAAAGACAACACTGTCCATTCGACTTGATTTACAGAGCTAGGGGTTTCAACATTGTTGACGCTCAGACTTTGGCGAGGCTCCTCAGCTAAGAGCGAGGGACACACTTTTCTACCCGCAAGCGTTAACACATTAAAGTGGGTCGACGGTGCTGCTAAAGCCAGCCCGAGGCAGCGTAAACAGTGTTAAAACGCCTTAGTTATGCAAATCAAGTCTATCGATAACGTTTTCGTTCTGATTTCCAACAGCAATACTGTTTACCAAAGGAATTTTCAGTGCAGCAGTATAACGTAAACTCTCACCTTTTGTAATCTATATATGCTTATGAGTGTTTATTTTATTTATTAATTTTCTTCTTCTACTGGTTACTTATGGATGTTTTTTTAGCTGTCCACTTGACTTGACGAATCTTGTGATCGCCAGAAACATGTAAATAATCAAACACGGAAAGACCACAAATCATCTTGTCAGAACTTTAAACCCTATCCTTTTTTAGTTGAGTGAATTCGATATTAAATTGTGATATGCAGATATGTCATTTATACATGCGCATCATTTAAAAAATATCGGTTTAAAGTAATACATTTATCCTAATATTGCATCGACAAAATTAAAAATAAAATAAACAAGTCTTCAAATGAGTAATGAAATAAAGGACCTTATGCTTAAATGGGCATATTGACAGCACATGCAGCATAAGGTTTTCCAATATTCTTTTAGTTTGCATTAATCTTAGGTAATTGATTAAATCAATTGTCTCTTTATATATTTATGAGAAAATATTATTTTCATAATAGTTAAATTTCGATCACCCTGACACTTTGTGGGAGTAGGACATTTATTGTTGGTATTGTTCATGTATTAAACAGAGAGAAGAAGACGGTAATGGTTTTGCGCGGAAAATGCACGCGTTTTTAGTTTGTGCATGTATATTGCGTTGTAATATATTGATCTGCTTTTCCACGTTCGTATTCGGCGGGGGTTAGATATGGAGAAGGAGAAAGAATGGGCGATTTGACCGCTGTTTCGCCACTTAATAGTTTCGTTTGTTAAAATAATACTTAAGTATTGATTTTCAATAAAGTAGAGTTTAATTTAATGTCAGGTCAGTTACCAGTTCATGTCAGATGAACCCTAACACAATCCGGTTCCACTGCTGGAGAAGGATGGCGCAACATTTACGGATGCCATGAATATTCTTCAATTTAGCCGTTTCATTGAGGTTGATCATCGTTGCATATTAAAGATATTGGAGCGACTGAATAATGGTTTAAATATGTATGTGTAGGACACCCCGATAAATAAAAACACACATGCCTAATTTGTCTTTGTTTTTTATTAATATTTATAAGAAAGAAAATGTGTTAGATTAACAAAGAACATAATAATTTACAAGGTGGTGATGGTGATAATGACGATGATGGTGGTGAAAACTTAATATTCTCAAGGCACATAGTTGAAACATTATCTTAACGTTTTACCTTGACCTTTGACAGACAAGCATTTGACACATTGGCTTGAAATGAGAAATCATAGGCTTTGGTTGTCTTAATATTCAATTAATAGGTAGGTTGGAAGCGAAAAATGACAGATGCATTTATCTTTAAAATTGAACTTTTATATTAACTTTCCACCGACAAGCACGGTAACAGACGCATGTGGCATGCACCATGTACTGACGAATGCATGGGCGAACGAATCGCGTATCAACACGCATTCTCTAATTAGCCCGACCTGTACACGTACGAGTGTTAATACAGTAAATTATCACCAAATACAAGCAACACTAAAGCACACGTTACATAATTCATTTTAATGTGCCGTTTTTTGAAAATTTAATAGCACGATATTTTGTGATGAACGTTCATTTTACGTTTCCTATCAGGTACGCATTTACTACATGTTTAGACTTTAGAAATTTGAGTTCTCATAAGCCAAAATCGATTTGTGTTACATTGGTTGTTATGCCTTTGTCAAACATATTAAATTTAAATCAATGAACACTTAAATAATTTTCCTTTATAAAAAGTGTCTCGACGAAATGCATAACAAATTAATGAAATTAGTGTGTGTATGTGTGTGTGCGTGTGTGCGTGCGTGTGTGTGTGTGCGCGTGCGTGTGTGTATACGTGTGTGTATATGTGTGTGTGTGTGTGTGTGTGTGTGTGTGTGTGTGCGCGCGNGTGTGTGTGTGTGTGTGTGTGTGTGTGTGTGTGTGTGTGTGTGTGTGTGTGTGTGTGTGTGTGTGTGTGTGTGTGTGTGTGTGTGTGTGTGTGTGTGTGTGTGTGTGTGTGTGTGTGTGTGTGTGTGTGTGTGTGTGTGTGTGTGTGTGTGTGTGTGTGTGTGTGTGTGTGTGTGTGTGTGTGTGTGTGTGTGTGTGTGTGTGTGTGTGTGTGTGTGTGTGTGTGTGTGTGTGTGTGTGTGTGTGTGTGTGTGTGTGTGTGTGTGTGTGTGTGTGTGTGTGTGTGTGTGTGTGTGTGTGTGTGTGTGTGTGTGTGTGTGTGTGTGTGTGTGTGTGTGTGTGTGTGTGTGTGTGTGTGTGTGTGTGTGTGTGTGTGTGTGTGTGTGTGTGTGTGTGTGTGTGTGTGTGTGTGTGTGTGTGTGTGTGTGTGTGTGTGTGTGTGTGTGTGTGTGTGTGTGTGTGTGTGTGTGTGTGTGTGTGTGTGTGTGTGTGTGTGTGTGTGTGTGTGTGTGTGTGTGTGTGTGTGTGTGTGTGTGTGTGTGTGTGTGTGTGTGTGTGTGTGTGTGTGTGTGTGTGTGTGTGTGTGTGTGTGTGTGTGTGTGTGTGTGTGTGTGTGTGTGTGTGTGTGTGTGTGTGTGTGTGTGTGTGTGTGTGTGTGTGTGTGTGTGTGTGTGTGTGTGTGTGTGTGTGTGTGTGTGTGTGTGTGTGTGTGTGTGTGTGTGTGTGTGTGTGTGTGTGTGTGTGTGTGTGTGTGTGTGTGTGTGTGTGTGTGTGTGTGTGTGTGTGTGTGTGTGTGTGTGTGTGTGTGTGTGTGTGTGTGTGTGTGTGTGTGTGTGTGTGTGTGTGTGTGTGTGTGTGTGTGTGTGTGTGTGTGTGTGTGTGTGTGTGTGTGTGTGTGTGTGTGTGTGTGTGTGTGTGTGTGTGTGTGTGTGTGTGTGTGTGTGTGTGTGTGTGTGTGTGTGTGTGTGTGTGTGTGTGTGTGTGTGTGTGTGTGTGTGTGTGTGTGTGTGTGTGTGTGTGTGTGTGTGTGTGTGTGTGTGTGTGTGTGTGTGTGTGTGTGTGTGTGTGTGTGTGTGTGTGTGTGTGTGTGTGTGTGTGTGTGTGTGTGTGTGTGTGTGTGTGTGTGTGTGTGTGTGTGTGTGTGTGTGTGTGTGTGTGTGTGTGTGTGTGTGTGTGTGTGTGTGTGTGTGTGTGTGTGTGTGTGTGTGTGTGTGTGTGTGTGTGTGTGTGTGTGTGTGTGTGTGTGTGTGTGTGTGTGTGTGTGTGTGTGTGTGTGTGTGTGTGTGTGTGTGTGTGTGTGTGTGTGTGTGTGTGTGTGTGTGTGTGTGTGTGTGTGTGTGTGTGTGTGTGTGTGTGTGTGTGTGTGTGTGTGTGTGTGTGTGTGTGTGTGTGTGTGTGTGTGTGTGTGTGTGTGTGTGTGTGTGTGTGTGTGTGTGTGTGTGTGTGTGTGTGTGTGTGTGTGTGTGTGTGTGTGTGTGTGTGTGTGTGTGTGTGTGTGTGTGTGTGTGTGTGTGTGTGTGTGTGTGTGTGTGTGTGTGTGTGTGTGTGTGTGTGTGTGTGTGTGTGTGTGTGTGTGTGTGTGTGTGTGTGTGTGTGTGTGTGTGTGTGTGTGTGTGTGTGTGTGTGTGTGTGTGTGTGTGTGTGTGTGTGTGTGTGTGTGTGTGTGTGTGTGTGTGTGTGTGTGTGTGTGTGTGTGTGTGTGTGTGTGTGTGTAAGTCGGTTGTTCATTTAAGATTACAGATCACGTCAATACGATTTTACACTATGTCCCAAATACCACGTCATTATTCTGGTATTGAACAAAGAGTCCCGAAGAACCGAACTCGGCGAAAGTAATGAAATAAAGTTTGTGTTATGGGTGTCTGTCTTCTCCTATTTCCTCTTGTCCTCTTTTACGTCGTGTTAATATAAATGGAAATGTGATGGAAAAATAATAGTTGATATCCCCGCGCGAGAAACCACCACACACACACTATACCGGCAATTGAAGCTGGTCATATTAGTTTTAGTGGCGAATTTCTTGAGAATCTTCTGTTGTACCTTTTATTACCCAACCGAACATTATAAATCATATGAGCCTCGCTCTAGGAAAACGGGGCTTAATTCATATTGGTGAAGTGTCGTCCCAGGTAAGCCTGTGTAGTACGCAAAGGCTAATCTGGGACAACACTTTCCGCTTTTTTTGTATATTTCGTTTAAAGGAAACCCAGTCTAGGCGGTAGTTATCGTCCCAGGTTAGCCTGTGTGGACTTCACAGGCTTATCTGGGACGACACTTTACGCATATGCATTAAGCCCCGTTTTCCCGGAACGAGGCTCATACCTAGATTCATGGTAGTGAGATTTCATAGACACTTGATGCTATGGCACTTTAGACTGTTCTCATTCTTCGTAAGCTTTTGTCGGAAACCGTAGCGAGTCACGTCCGTAGTATGTTAATATTACACGTTTCAATTGTTATACTCGCATCAATCTACTGACGAACAAACATGTAATATTTACTGTTATGAAAACTACTATTTGTTTCGATTATGTGTTCTTGTCTATAGGGAAATTTACGCGTAATTTTTCTTTGATAAGAATCTAACACGTTCAGCCTAAATCTGATCTATTGTAGTTCATATAATTGTTAATGTTAAAGGAATACAATGCACAATTACATTTGTATTACACAGCGTCTCCTGTACTTTCAATACTTTTGTGTTAGTTCTTGTTATCGCCTCCTTATGGTTATGTGCGACGAGTGAATGTATGTATGTATTGATTAAACATGTATTGATAAGTATCACTACTCCTGTTTAATAATGTGTACTTTAAATATACATTAACTGCTGTTAATTATTGATTGATATTATTTTTTATGTATTATTCATAATGCTTAGCAACCTTGCTTGCACATAATTTAAGTACTTGTCAAAATTGTGTATATAGGTTGATTAATGTTCATGCAATCATATTTCATGTACTTAAATGAGTCCACATGGGTCATTAGCCTTCTGGCAATGTTGTAAATAAATCTTGAAAATCTTGCCCTCCGTTTGGAGACGTTTGCCGCCCCCCCCCCCNCGGCCTTCATACGATCGGACATCAATATATATTTACAGGCTACTGGCCTGCGATAATCAAAAAGAAATATGAATAACCAACAAGGGGTAGTGCACTCGACACTTGATGCTGCGCGCGTAAACACGATCACAAACTTAATAATATTTACCATAGACGTCATACGACAGTGCCGGACCGCTTCTTTAGTGACGACTTCTAATGCCTCGGATTGAACCTCAATCGTGTACACGTTCTTCGTAGCGGCGGTATTAAGCAATGTATAGGTTAATGGTAAACTAAATTAAACTATAAAACTTATAATATCAAATGCTAGTATATTATACCGCATGCAAATATATGTATATCAAACTAGGAACCAGGTGGCGATGTTAGCTTGTAGTTGTTATCGTATCTAAGTTTATATGGCAGATGTTAATATGCTTAAAGCAAGCTACACAAGAAAGTATAATATATTAAAATATACTATACCAATTGTGGTATTCATGTAGAAGGTGTGCACTGTCTATTCCAACGCGCCCACTAAGTGTAACGGGCACACTTTCGTAAAACCAAAACGGTTTGTATGTCAACGGTTTGTGCTTCGTCTTACTGTCAAGGCAACTCACATATTAATATACAAAACATGTACACGCTGGTCTGTCGCCTGATGATGGACACCTGCAATCTTTGGCTGAAAAAAAAATCGTTGCTACGGTCATCCAGAAAAGTGCTCACTAACTGCGAAATCGCCACTGCTACATCATACTGCCGCTTGTTATTTAAGTCTTGAGTGTCACTGTCAAGATCTTTCGGCCCTTCCAATCAGCCCATCGATAGCGAAGTCGGACCTTTTGTAGAAGTTAATACGGCAATTTCTTAGCATGCGCGTCTTTTCCAGGGGATTTCTAGCGAAGATGACCACAAGTGTTGAAATAAGTCCCCCCAACCGCGAGTAATTTCGGACTCGACAAGTGTATTGTTGCTGCGAAGTTGCCTTCTCGACATATTTTGCCCAGATACCGTCCCAAATATTGGCATAGCCGCGTAATATTTGGTCAGTAATTGATATTGATAACTGGGTTTCTGCAAAGTGGTCAACAAATGGCCGTGTCAGAGCGTTGAAGAGTTATCAATTAGACGTGTGCAGAGCCGTAGCGTGGACGATTGTGGACTGAACGGTAAAAACAACACGTATTTCTTCTTAAAGTAAATGAGCCGCGCTCTGGCAAAACGGGGCTTAATTCATGTGTGTAAAGTGTTGTTTCAGATTAGCCTTTGCAGTCCGTACTGGCTAATCAGGGACGACACTTTCCATCTTTACGAGGAGTCTCTTCTTAGCAAAATCCTGTTTAGGTGGAAAGTTTTGTCCCTGATTAGCTAGTTCGGACCTCACATGCTAATCGGGGACGCCACTTTACGCGCATGCAATAAACTCAATTTTCCAGCGCGAGGCTCAAATCCTTAGTTTGAACGTATATAACATTCATTGCAATGTGCTTCTTCTTTTACGTATACTCCTTTCCAAACACCACTGTATAATCAAAACGACATATGAAATAATCAATCTCTTGCAAGACGCTTTAATTACATTCGCCGTCTTTGTGAGAGTATGGAACGACAACTCTGCTGGGAGATTGATCACATATCAATTTATGTATCTAAGTGAGTTTGATTCACATGACGTGCATTTATAGAGCTACGCCTTACCGCCGACGTGACGTTTTCAGATACAAAACTTGATGTTAATAAACGATGTCAAAGGCCGAAGGTTTTTACGTTATTGCAACGCCATTGTGTTGCAGACGTGCCTGAAATAACGTCCTTGCGCAACATTAGTCGTAAAACTCTTCTGACAGACTGTCGTACACCGAGATCTGTATGTTGCAAAATAATGTTGTTTCCCTCCATTCTTTTTCTAACCAACCGAGCGTTACGTTCTGTACTCATTTAACGCGTTATGTTCAACATGTTGACAGTCGTAACCGCGACCCACGAAGGGGGGCATGTTTGTTACAATGTCAAACTAAACTTGGTATTAAACAAGTGGAAAATGCAATCATGATTTTGTCAAAACTATATAGAGTAATGGTAAAATAACATTTAATAATAAGGTCATATTGTCAGGCGTCTTTAAAATATATTCAAGGCGGATTAAGAGTCGATTGGCTGCCACTTCTAAAAGTGTCAAAAATGTTACTAAAATGTTCAACTAGTATTGTTCTACAGACCCTTACGTCCAAGAACACATGTCGTGACTCAGAAATTAGCTTCCAAACCACATATGTGAAACGGAAGTTTTCCAAATCATTTAGAAGTGTATATAAGCATTTGTTTGTATGCCGTTCTTTGTTGTTTCCAGAAACTTTTATTAACAATATGATAAGTTTTCAAGAGCAAATGCCGTGTTACATGCAATTGAGCTTTTTTAGCAATCATTATATAACGCGTGCGAAAATGCATAAATTTAAGTTACGTTACAAATGCTTTTTATGCAGTCTTCATGCAGGCCGATGAAGAATTTAGAAAAATGATTAAACACTACGGCTGAACTTCGTTTATATAACGTATACTGTATATACATAATTCTCGCGCAATGTTCTGAAAAAGGATAATATTTAACTCCAGAACATATTACTGGAGAGGTTAGTTTAAAATAACATGCCAACTTTGAAGAAATTATTCACAAAATTCATCATTAATCATTTATAATCACTCTTTCATGTCTTGCAGATCCATCGAATTACATTATGCCTCATCTTTTGAAATAAACAGACACCAAACAAACATGTTGTGATGTAGCCACTACCAGGAGGTCCTTACCTAAAGGAAGTCTAATTTTAATGTGCAGGCCACCAATAAAATATCATACCCCACCTACCAGCTGTTTTACTGATGAATATTCGGGTATCATGAAGAGGTATAAGCTGCTCAAGATGGTCCTTAAGCATCAGTCTCTGACAGGAAATTACATTTGAAATCAGGATCACTAACACAATTAGAAACAGATCTTTTCAACTTAAATAAGGTTCAAAGATTCACCCATACCGTTTGTAAAACTGTGCTGACATTTTATCAATATGCATCATACATATGGAACAATGTACCTGTTGACAAATGACCATTGCTCCATTCAGTTGTCTTACATAATCATGGTCAGTATGATAATACCATGCTCATTGTTTGCATGACATAATTACACCGAATAAGCAACGAGTGAATAAAGAATTGCGTGTTTTCAAATTTAAAACACCAAAAGTTATGGAAGTGTCTAAGAACAATACGCATATATTTCATTTGGTTGCCATTTAAATATGAACGTCTTCTTCTTAAAGATAACTCTCCCCAAATTGTTCACAATTGTGGCGACAAGACAGCCTGCATGTCAATGTGTTCTTCTTCTGATCTGCGACACACTTGTTGGTCGATAATGTTTTTAAGAATCCATAATAACAAACTATGAACAATAATATCATTTTGTTTTTCCCATTCTGATCTTATAAATCTGCTCACTGAACAAATGAACAGCTAAGTTCAAACGGTAAATATGACCAGGACGCTGGAAATTACTGGAAAAAAAACTTTAACACATGAATTACCTGGTAAACTAAGCATGACAAATGTTGCAGCATTCAGCTATTGGGGATAATTAGTAAATTACTGTTTGATCTCGTCCCAAGTCTCAAGAAAGGTCTATAAAACAATGAACAGTGACAGTAATACCTTCTTTTACAGCTTACAATTTTTAGGCTGTCAAAACAAGCATTTAGTGGACATAGAAAACCTGAAAGTACATTGTGTCCACGCCAAACACTAACTTATTTTATTTTAATGGAAACTGTAAACGATTGAATATGTAAAAAAAAAAGAAAAAAAAGAGGGACATGATGGCCCTTAGCGCTCACCTAGTTTACGGACACAACGACTTGACCTGGTGATCCCAATTGACCCAGATGTAAACATGGCCTTCATATTGTTAAGATGAGCATTCTGACCAATATGCCACACGCCCGAGTAAGAGGGGTTACCTATTTACTTTATAAGATTTGTCACGGAGACCTAGTTTTTGGACACCCATGATCCAGATTTAAATTCAGTCTAGATATTGTCATGATCAACATCCTGACAATGTCTCAGTTAGGATAGATCATAAATATGGCCTATAGAGTGGTAACAATCATTTTCTAAGCTTTTACATAGTAACCTCGTTTTGTATTGCAGGTAACCGAGAATAACATTCTGCCTAGATACTGTCCAGATACACATTCTGCTCACCTTTGTGGCCTCTATGGGGGTAACGAGCTAAAAGTTGATAATATAAATTGCACACCACACGATACCGAACATAGGCTGATCACAATTGCTCACATAATAATGCAGTTCTCTTAATAGTATGAGAAAGATATTGTTCAGGTTAACTATTTTGCTGTTGTTGAATGACATACATATAACTACCTAAGACTAAATACTCATAATTTATTTATTTGTATACAGGTGTTGATCTTTCAGCTTTGATCGATTTTTTAGAACTAAATTAAATCAAAGTCACAGTGCAAGCAATCTTGAGTGGAAAAAGATAAAACCTACCCTGCACTTAATGCGGACAAAAACTGAAAGACAATGAAAATACTTAAAAATCAAAGGTTGTAGCTATCTATCAAAATTTCAAAACTGCAAAGAAATCCCTCCTCTAAAAAATAATTATGTTAACACAACACGCAGAACCAATTATATTTCAGTCATTGCATTTCTCGCTGCGTCTTGGCCAATAAATTCAGTTACAGACATTCCCCGTAGCAGCTGCAGCAGCCCGAGAATTATTAAAAGTTTTGCTGGGAATCAAAGAGTAATCCGGCGTATATAATCCCTGACCAATCAAATGTTCCGTATCTAATCACTGTCCAATCAATTGTTCCGTATCTAATCACTGTCCAATCAAATGTTCCGTATCTAATCACTGTCCAATCAAATGTTCCCTGTGAAGCCCAGCAGGCGTCGTGACAAGACTTCTTAGTAATGTCACTTCTCTGCCTACAGTAAGCTTTATATCGAACAACGCTAGAAGCAAACCGAAAAGAAATTATTGTGTCACAGACACATATGTCCCCACGATACATGCATACACAAGTACTGTGTCACTACCTGACCTTTGACCAGTTAATGAGACCGTATCATTATAGCTCATCAAACAAGTGAAGTGTTCCACATTCAGCCTAAACAGGGTGATCGATATACGCCTTTTTAATTGCTTTATAAATGATTTAGTAACGGTCATACAAGACCGGAAATGAGGATGCAGGCACAAACATATGTCTTCATTATTTTCATGTGACATCATCTTGTTGCTATTTCGTTCAATTTAATTGTTTTCTCAAACTTAAACTGATTCATCTTTAACAAACCAACCAAAGAGTTCAGAGCTAAAATGAATTTCGCGCAGCATGTGTACATGATTTATAGTTAAAATAGCAATGCAGACAGACCAAGTCTTAATAAGACACAATCAACACAATCAGGATCCCGTAAATGAGGACATTCTTGTTCAACGATATATACATTCCGATGTACTTGATATCAAACATCAAAGTTTTTCTTAACAATACCATACATTGGTTGTTATGACAACTTCACGATTTAATCAATGGTGTTGACCATTTAAGCTAGGACCCAAATGATGTAAATACAGCCTGATTAACTATCAACTTCATTTGATCTCGAGTTTCCAATACAGGGTCATCGAACTTGATGTGTTTCTCGCCTAAGATCCACTGGATCACAATGTCGTTTAACTACAGTTAAATATGATTTGTTCCCTTTTGCTCCAATGCTTTTCAATCAGATTATGATTTGATACAATTATTCTGACTCAAACGTGATTACGTGTGATTGTTTTATTATCATAGACATGTGTTACTGTCTAAATTGTTACAGAACAACATGATTGCCCTAATTATTTTAAATTTAACAGGAAAATAAATGTAGAATAGTTATTTCATGATAATAATGCAACACTCACATAATTCAGGCCACAATATTTCGGCCAAGATTTTATTTAAAGTTTTTGTTTGGTTGTATTATTTTAGCAAACTAACACCACATACCTCTTTCAAGATTTGTGATTTAAAAGTATTCTTAATACGAAGTGACGAAAAAACTAATATAGGCTTCTAAATAACCACCATACATTTGATGTCATAAATCACATTATCAATTACAAATCTAGTCTGTCTTCCCTCCATAGCAAACATTGGCTGGCTGGGATTGTTTCAGACCTTATGAATAATTCATTCATCAGCGGTGCTGGTGTTTTTGATTACATGAAATGTGGTTCTCTGGCACGGACCTGTCAGATATGTGAATATTTCATCGATATAGAAATTATATTGAGTGTCTAACAACTTTGATAATCAAACTTGACAGATCATCTGAAAAGAATGATATATGTATAACAAGAACACGATGGTATACGATTGCAAACTGCAATAGTGTTACCATGCAGTGGTCGAAAATACCACACTGTTTTGTTCTCAGATTTCAATGTAAATTCAAATTTCCAATTTTTTCCACATAGCTGTTTTTTCGAAAAAATAAAATAAAATAAATTTAAGAACTTTATAGATGGTCGCAAAATTTCTGCTGGAGTTATTTAGTGAACAATATTTTGTATTATTTTTAACCATCATAGTGACATTGACCTTGAAAACTCAGGATGCAATCTCATTTAAATTAAAGGCATCTATGTATGAAGTTTCATTCTTTCAAGGTCAATGTGTCCTTCAGTTACCAATAAATCAAGAAATGACTCTTTTCAATGATTCCACCATTTTCATTTTTTTTGATGACCAAATGAGGTAAAGGTCAAATGAGGTTGGATGATAAGGATGTTAAGGGAAGTGTAAAGCAACCACTGTGTAAGGATCACATATGCAGTAAGGTGTTTAAGTGCTGATCCAAATGACTGTATATGTCGAAATACAATCTTGTAATAAAATGTGTTGCGAAAAATATGTCAATGAGGAGCATAAGAAATAGGACAGGATAATTACTAAATGACTCCTAGAGCATAATAACAGGTTATAAAATTATGATTAAGAGTGTCGTGGATTAACAGTTAGTAAATAAGAAACACTTTCAAAAAAGCATTTTCCTTCTGTTCCTTATTTCCTTTCCAACTACATGGAATGTGAATTCTGCTCAGACTTGCTTGTCCCACTGAGAACTTCTCTGAAAATGTCGTAGGACTACACTTCTGGTTGTTTATTTATCTTTGTCAGGCTTAAAACAAAACTCAAATTAATCAGAAATAATTAGGCCAATTTTAATCACAACAATTTCTTGGTTACAGAATGATGTTCTACTGAAATCAGACATTGTTGAATGACAACAGGATCAATGAAACAGAACAAAATATTTTGTTTCAAACCAAATTAATGTTTCACCACTTACAGACCTTTTATCAAATTAGTTATCAAATTATTAAATGTGCGACAGAAATTTCATGATGTGATATTTTTCATGAAGGGAATTGTCATTAACGTCACTATAATTACAATGAAAATGGTGAAATTGGCATGTTTATATGAGGGTAAATGTTCTTTTAGTTTCAATTAGAACAGATGATATCAGAAATATACCCATTGACTATTTGTATATGAGGTTTAATTACTTTGGATACAATATCCAGTGTGAACCAAAGTTTTAACACAAACAAATATGGAATTTCAATTTCGTTCGAAACAAAACTGTTTCACCTTTCATAAACTTGACTTACTTGACTTATTCGTGTAAACTCCCAGTGGAGCCTAGGGCCGCAACAACACCTCGCCAACGCACTCTGTTTTGGGCCGCTTCCCTCAGCTGCGTCCATGTCATTCCGGTGTCCTTCACTTCGCTCTCGACGGACCTTCTCCACGACTGCTTGGGCCGTCCCACTTTTCTTTATCCCTGTGGGTTCCAGTCGAGAGCTTGCCTTGTGACGTTGTCGCCTGGTTTGCGCAGCGTGTGACCTATCCATCCCCATTTCCTTTTCTTTATGTCCTGACTGATGGGGTTCTGGTTGGTTTTCTTCCATAGGTCTGTGTTGGAGATCTTCTCAGGCCACCTGATGTTGATGATGCGGCGCAGGCACTTGTTGGCAAAAGTCTGTATCTTGTTGGTGATGGTATTAGTTATCCTCCATGTTTCGGACCCATAGAGGAGGACTGACTTCACATTGGTGTTGAAGATGCGGACTTTCTTACGCTGGGATAAGGCTTTGGAGTTCAAGATGGGACGCAGGGTGTTGAATGCTACCATTGCCTTGTTAATCCTGCTCTTTACGTCGTCGTCTGTGCCGCCATCAATGTTGACCATGCTTCCTAAGTAGACAAAGTGGTCAGTTTCCACTAGGTCTTCTCCTTGCAGCTGTAGTGGCTGTTGTTGTTGGTTGTTAATACGCATCACTACTGTCTTCTTGGTGTTGATTTTCAGGCCGGTCTTTCCTGCCTCCTCCGCTAGTCGGGTTAGCTTGGACTGTGCCTGTTGTTGTTTTTGGGACAGGAGGCTGCAAAATCCAGGTCTTCTAGATGTTTGGTGAAGGTCCACTGGATGCCAGTGTTGCTGCCCTCTGTGGTTCTTCTCATGATCCAGTCGATGATGATCAGAAAAATTGTCGGCGAGAGAATACAACCCTGTCTCACTCCTGTCTTCACTGCGAAGGGGTCCGTCAGCTTCCCGTTGTGGATAATCTGGCAAGATGAGTCCTCATAAAGCTGTTGGATGATGCTTATAAACTTTTGTGGGATTCCATAGTGCTGCATCAGCTTCCAGATAGTTTCCCTGTCGACGCTATCGAATGCTTTTTCAAAATCCACAAAAGTTGTGTACAGCGGAGACTGCCATTCGATGGATTGTTCAATGATGATGCGCAGAGTAGCGATATGGTCTGAACATGAGCGATCTTGCCTAAACCCTGCCTGCTCTGTTCTAAGCCTCCCGTCTATTGCCTCTTTCAGTCTCTCTAGAATGATCCTGGTAAGCACCTTGCTGGGAATGGACAACAGCATGATACCTCGCCAGTTGCCGCACTGGGAGATGTCACCTTTCTTGGGAAGTTTTACCAAGTACCCAAGCTTCCAGTCGGCCGGCACTTGCTCCTGCTCCCATATCTTTACTAAGAGAGGGTGTAGAATCTCTGCTGTTGCTGTTGCATTTGCCTTGAGAGCTTCCGGGGGGATGCCGTCAGGACCTGCTGCCTTGCCTTGTTTCAGCGTCTTGATGGCTTTGATGATCTCAGCCTTGGTTGGTGGGTTGGTGTTGATACTGAGGGGCTCTTCCGCTGGTGGTATTTCGGGAACTGATTCTGGTGGTGGACGGTTGAGGATTTCATGGAAATGTTCCACCCACCGTCTTTTCTGTGCCTCGTCACTTGTGATGACTCTGCCATTCTTGTCCTTCACCGGTTTACTTGGGTTGAAGCTCTTCCCTGACAAGGTCCGTGTGATCTCGTACACTCTCTTCATGTTGTGTTGTTTCGATGCTGTTTCTGCTTCTTCTGTCAAGTTGTGCACAAACTGTCTCTTGTCCTGCCTCGCGCTCTTCTTTACCTCCCGGTTCACTTC